>JAHZNJ010002559.1:0-26022 GCA_027744475.1 Lepidocyrtus cf. sotoi NNG-2020
GAAAGAAAGTGGGCTAGCAAACAGATAGAGCAAATGTTGACTTAATAGAATTCCACTGAACTGAGCTGAGCTGAAAGTGAATATTACACGTGTACAGTACACAATCTAGATATGATATGATATAATATTTTTCTTTTATGTTGCTGCTGCGGCTCGGAAGATTAAATAACTTCTTCAATTCAAAACTTTTATTCAATTTTTTTGTCAAACCAAACACCAACTTTCTTTTGATAAAAGCAGCAAGCAGCAAAGAAAAAATAAAATTGAATTCATATGACAGCTAAATGTAAGGTCTGGATCTTGCTTTTCTGGAATGGAGGAGGCAGAGATGGGCAGATGTATTGTGTTATGTTGTATAAGGAAAGGGAAATAACGGAAAAGAAATATGATATGGTGTATTAAACTATGGTGGTGGTGATGAAGATGATGATGATTATGAAGGTGGTGGTTTCATGTCAGAACAATTTTACGTTCGGATTTATCATCATCACATTACCCATTCAAAAAGTGAAGGAGAAGGAAAGAATCTCGGCTGTTTTCTGTTTTATGTTTAGTGCCATGCCAGGCCAGGCAGCAGGGCTCAAGGGGGAAACGACAAGCTTGGAGTTGGAGTAGAGTAAGAGCAGGATGCTTCCATTTCTTTCTCTGCTCCTCCATCCAAAATTCAACCAGTCTCCTTAGTCTCCTTCCATTTCCATTCCATTCCAAAGTTCCTTTTTCTTTCCATTGATTCAACAACAACAACTAAACGCACGGTGAGCAAGAGCATCATCAACATCGCCATTCTCGCTTTTAGAATATCAACCTTCATCATCGCCTTATTCATGCTATCAAAACCAGACGCCACACACTCGTCCGTCGTCACAACCTCCACTTCCACCTCCACCAACATCAAACACTACAACAACCACCACACCACCACCACGATCATATCATTGCTGCAAGGTTCATACATAATGCATTTTTACAATTTTGAGCTTTTATATATTTCTATATAAATGCTATGCACTGTCAACATAAATCCTGCTCCATTCATAAACACAAAAAAAAGTTGTCTCGTTCCGTTCTTCTCTTCTCTCACTTTCCATCCAAGTCTCCAGATATTGTTCCGTTCACAGAGTAACTCGAAAGAGAAATTTTCCTTCCCTTTCGCATTTCCTCTTTGCTCACACTCTCGAATTTCAACCAACTGAACTAAACTGAACTGTCTACATTCCTTCTTGTTCGCTTCCTGTGCGATGCGATGATGTTTCTTTAAATAATCATCATCCAGATTCTTCGTCTCTTCCTTTTCTGGCTGCTGCTGCTATGCTGCTGCTCTTCCCTGACAAAACAACTTCTAAGAAAACCTGTGTACCTCTTCCATTCCACTTCTACGTTTTGCATCATCATCGGTTAAATATTTTAGCGAAAAAGAAAGAGCAAAAAAACAAGATATGAGTAAAAACTAGAGGCGGAAGAAGAGAAGGGCAAACTAAGAATTTCGCTGTTTTATGCTTGCTTGTCTGTGTTTTATGCAGAAGAAGTGGAATACGTAATACTAATGTCCGTTGTAGGAGGGAAGAAAATGAAGCTCTGCTGAAGTAAGGTTGCTCGTAACTTTAGATATTTATGGCAAAGAAGAAATAAAATTTTAAGCGGTTCATAGCAGCAATGCAATGGTAAAGGTGGTAAGTAAAGTAATATTCCTTAGGCGTAAAGTGCAATTTTAAGGCCATGTGGAGATTCACAATACCAGTAATAAAGCGCAAGCGATGTTGGTTGTACTCGTACTCATGTCAGTATTTGGCAAGAAGAAGAATGCAATATAGAAACAAAAATAATAAACGCCAACGCTCTCTCTTGTTTGTGTTTCGGTTCGGTATCCATCATTATTATTATCATCCAGCAGATTATTTGTTGGTGTCTCTGGTTTTCATTTCAACCCATTCCCAAGTAAAATAGCAAAGCAAACGCTGCTGCTTTTCATACGCTTAGGTGAATCATCATCAGCAGCACCTTCTTCACCATCTCATCATTCATCAGCATCAACATCAACGAATCCCATGATGATGGTTTTCATCTTTCGGATCGCAGTACTTGAGTTTAAGTCAAAGATTAAATAGTCGTGCTCTGGCTAAATAGTCAGCGGATGTTTGCATACATAATTAATAAAATGAGTTGTGTGCTCGGGTTTCGGATCCTCCTGAATAAATTGCCTACACAATCTTATGTAATGTCAAGAATATAATTTAAAAAGTTCACTTTTAGTGGCTCCACTTCCACGCGTGTTTTTGTTAGCGTAAGTCTGGCAGGGTCATTATTTGACTTAAAAAATAAAAGGGTGTTGATAGAAGCGAGTCTGGTGTTACGAAGAGAAGACAAGTGTTTAAAAAGTGTTTCAATTCAGTGTAGCATGTTTAGTAAGTAAGTGAAGATATTTACATTAAACTTAAAGTTGAGTTTATATAAAAGTTACTTGACTGGGGTAAGTTATGACAATATTACTTTAGTGGAATGTAAAGAAAGAAAGTAATCAGCAAACTCAATGGATTATTATTCTATGTGGAGGCATGCTAACTGAAATAGTAGAAAATCTACCTTATCTACATACACAAAGCTAATATATCATTTTGCAATCTACGTACGTAAGATACGCAGCTTTTCTTTTCTCAAAGAAGCTAATCCCGGATCAGTTTAAGCTCATTTCTTCTCACAAAAAGGAAAAAGGGTTATTTTCCTTCTTATATATGGTGGTAGATAACTTTACTGTGTGGATGTAGAGTGTGGAATGAGAAGAATGTTTTAAGAAAATTAAAATGAAATCCGTTTGTTCTTCTTTCCTAATGCTACATACCAACTCTCAACTTTTTGTATTTTGTCTAATCAAACTTCGTAGCTTGTTTCCCTTAAGGCATGTTTCATGATGACAGGGCAACGGTAATAATAATGCCACGTAGGTAGATTCAAAACATTTACTGTGGAGTTTTCCGTAGCAGTTGGATTTGCAATCTTTTAGTCTACAACGCATCATGCATATCATCATCCCTTCTTCATCAACACTAGTAATAGCTTTTAATTTAGATGATCATAAGATCATTGCTCAACTCCTCCAGATTTAAGAAATTTCTGCAGGTTTATGTTTATTGTGAGCAGGATGATGATCTAACATTGCATCGCAAATTGCGATTGTCACATCATTTTAATTAGTTCCTTTAAGCTCCAAAGAAGAAGCAGTCACAGCGCAGAACTCACAGTCACGTATGCGTATCCGGCATGAAATTTGATGACAGCATCAAATCCTCGTAAAAATGTGTATCAATAAGCCACATTTTCCGTTGAAAGTTGGAAAAGTACAGGTTCCTTTTCCTCTACAGCAGATGATCTGTAACAATTTCGCAGTATCTGTATCACTCACTCACTCCGTTACTCCACTTTATTAGCCGACGATGTTGCGATGTTAGGGAAAGTGTCTTGTCTTGCCTAGTGCGCAAGTTAACTGTAAGCTATTGTAAATGTAAACACTAGAAAGATAAATAAATATGATCAAGGTCTCCTCTTTCACTTTATCTTCTGTGCTGTTCAGTGCTGAGTTTGTTGTTTACCCGTCTTGATATATGGACTGAGGAAAGCACTTTATAGAAGAGATAAGTCTCATTCTCATGTCAGTTTTCCACTCACCGTCATTCCCAAGAGGAGATATCCGTTTTCTACTTGAAAACACTGTTATTGTAGTAGTACACTAAAACTAACCAAGTCGTAGTCGTGATGAATTGGAAAGTTTATACAGTGTGCCATTGTAATTGTACTGCATTGATTTTTAAATCTCTTCAGAATCCGAAGCGAAGCAATTGCCAATGCCAATCCTAATCACAGTTATTTACTGCCGTGATTATTTACAGATTGACTCACTCAGCCAATCTTCCTGTACAAAAAAAATAGAAATAAAAATATTTTTTAAGATTTCAAGACAAAAAAAGGTGTAATATCAATATCCTTTCTAGTACCGGATATTTTTTCTGTTTTTTTCTTTTTCACTCTGGCTGGAGAAAGCCAGGAAAGGATGATATTACTTTCAATTCATAAAACACAACAACGCAACGCAAGCAACGGTAAAAGTTTGTTTGGCAGGTCTCTTTTGTTGACAAAGGGTAAGAGACCATTCATATTGTAGAGAGAGATGAGTTCCGTTCCCTTCCGTCGCGTCGTCCTACTGACTTGAATGAATGCACAGGAAAGGAATAGGTACTTTATGCCTCTGCTTTTGCTCTATGTTTTTTGTGAAAATCTGGAGTTGTGCTTGTGCTCCTAGAAGTGGTGGTGGTGGTGTAAGCAATTCGGTTGACAGCTCTCAGTCTCCGTACAAAATCTCATGAATATTATTACTTGTTGGAATATATATTTTTTAGAATTCTCCATACACGTACTTACATTCAAAGCTATACCATTTCCATGAGGCTTTAAACATAGAAAACACTGTTGCATGTAGAGAGAGACTGACTAGGGACCATCATGTTTCTTTTGTTGACGAATGCTAAAAGCAAATGAATGTGGAAAAGAGAAAGAAACCTGAGATACCGGGTTAGGCTGAAGTGAGCTTGGCGGCTATTAGGCTACTGCTATGCTGCAACCACTATAGCGCACACATTTCATTGCTTCATAATTCCAGAGTTGAATGCACATACACGTTTTTCGGTTTTTGTCAGGAACGACGGACGAAGCAGCAGGTATTTCACTTTCAGTTTCAGCAACTTGTCACTTTCTCTGAAAAAAAGCTAAAACTTAATAGGAAATGGTGTTTCATTTCATTGTTCCAATTCCAAAGTTCCAAGTACGCTTAATTTGTCGTCGTGATCAGTGTCTAGGGCATTTCATCATGTTAGTGTGTCTAATCCAATTAAGCCCAAAAAGTAGTCATTCTTCTGGAGAGAGAAAGGCTTCGCATTTTAAGTACTTGATTCCTGTTTCTGCTCCCTAAAAGGGAGATATTTAACGGAAGGAAACCAAAGTAGAAAGTACTCCTATTTATTTCAGCGATTTGATGATTTCCGTACTCCTCTTTCCGCATTTTATTATCATAATAGCTATTTCCAACGGTATTGATCGACCAAAAACGAACTAATAAGAAAGTAATGTGATACTCAAGTGCAGATGCTGCTGGGTTGGTTACTGACTGCTGTATGCTGACTGTGAGGAAAAGCATTACCAAGGGTATTACATGAATCCTTTTTTATTAGAAACCTGTTTACAACACCACCGACCATTTCGTTTCAGTTTCCCGAAAAAATTTCGACGAGCTCCCTGATTAAACGATCTTATTAAGGTCTTATTACTTATTAGGCAGATGGAAAAGCGGTTTTTAAGGTTTCGTTTTGGTTGAAGAAATTAGATCCAAATCCTGATCCCACCAGGGAATACGAGTATACCCCTTTTTTTTATGATACATGTACTTAATAAAGTAAGTTGACCCATCATCAAGTATGTTACTATGTGAAGCATTTTATGGTTAGGTGGTGGTAGTGGTAGGTAGGCTTCGTTCGACAGGGATTGAATTTGCAATATACAAAGTAATAAAAGTAAATTACGCTTAATGTCTACTACTTTGTTAGTAGCTCTTTTGACATAAACTACTATACCTAGGTAGGTAGGTAATAGTAGTGCCATGAATGGATTACTTGGATTAGATTTGATGTAGCAGCAGAGTAGTAAATGAGACAAAATGAAGTTTCGGTTCTTCAGTTACCACAGTCGGTTAGTCACGCCAATTCTGTATAAAGTAAAAGTAAAATATATTTTCTCTGTGTACGGAATATTCCACCGAAAATTCCTTCATGAAATCATCATAGGTATGTTGAGTTGAGTATAAAGAGTGAACAAAATTGAAACAACAATCTGCAATTTCATTTTGACTTCACACTTTTGATGTAAATCAAAAGCAGTCTATAGTTCTTTACATGTTTCAAATTTGGAGTTAGAGCTCACACGTAACCTAATAAGATTTGATAACCACCTTCCGCAAGGCCATTTTACTTGGTCTGTCTATACTTTTTTGACATATCATTGTAGAAACTAAAAGTTGACCTGTGGCCGTAAAATTCAGAAAGAGTGAATAGAACAGTATAGCAGTATCTGCCATGATAGAAGCACACNATACTTTTTTGACATATCATTGTAGAAACTAAAAGTTGACCTGTGGCCGTAAAATTCAGAAAGAGTGAATAGAACAGTATAGCAGTATCTGCCATGATAGAAGCACACATAAAAAGGTGTCGGGTTCTCTCCTCAAAATTACATTTTTTGGTTTGTAATGCAATGATGATAAAATGAAAGCTGAGTTTTTGACATTGGTGAAAATGTCTTTTTCGTTTTTGATTATCAACCAATTCGTTCGTTCTTTCGTTGTTCGTATAGGCATATTCACGGTGAGAATGACACGGCATGGTACTATTATTATGAATTGTCCAGTCCAATGTTATTTTCTTTTTTTTTGCTGTTTCACTTCTATCTTTTCTGTTATAATACGCTGCTCGGCTCTCTGTGTGTGCTCATCTCTCTCTCGCCAGTATAAAGTCATAAAACTACTTCTTCTCTAAACATTGCCCTCTGCGGTACACTTTATCTTCTCATCTCATCTTTCCACGACCTCCCTTTTCTCCCATCTTCTTTTTTTAAAGGTTTTGTATTCCCACACACACCTCTTCCAACTTCCAAGTATGGAGCTATGCGATGTATTATACATTGTACATGCATATGCATCATTATTTCCAGTCATACTTTTTATTACAAAGGAAATACTGAGAAATACTCATTTCTCGGGAATCGAAAACCTTCAAGGGATTTTTGCCGGGTTGATGAGGGAGAACGAGCAAGAAAAGAGAGAAAGAGAGGTTACATTATGTTAGTCTGTCGTCATCCTTGTCACGACCCCTATTTCACTTCTTTCTTCTTTCTGCTGCTGCTGTTTTTCCACAGCAGCCACCAATTTCTACCATTTTGTTTTCTTCCAACCTGGCGCTATACTACATTTTTTGCTATTGTCGATGTCATTATAGAATGGGGAATGGAAGTTTTAAGTTTAGTTGGTAAATTTCAGGTTAACACACGACACAATACACGGCTGATGAACTGACTGTGACTGGATTTGAGCAACCGTCTAAGTACCTGTATGATGATGCATGCAAGCCTTCAGAAGACATTTTTTTCTATACGTACATGTAATGAGTGCTCCTATGTCATCTCGACTCAACTGCAGTCATTATTATTACAACAATGCCTTTTTCCTTGCATGGCGATGTTATGTTTCTGTAGAAAAAAAACAGACAATGGGGTATGTAGAGACAACCATTCATTAACCACAACAACATCCATTTCATACCAATGTTCCTTTCTCCTTGACACACAACTCTGTTGTAAATAAGTTAGGTTATGTATGTAGTCGTGTAAGCGTCTCTGTGTACATTGTGGGAGCTTTCTCTTTGTAATGTAAAGACAAGCAAAAAAGCTCATTTTTACGATAGAGAGAATTATTTCAACCGTCTGACTACAGACATGATATGTAATGAGATGAGATGGGGAAAAGAAGAGGATCAGAACTAGAAGAAGAAGAAAAACACCATCCTCCTCTTTTATCTCTATCTCTGTTCCTTGTTTTTATGGGGAAATGAAAAAGTGTAGTACTTCATGAAGGTAGGAGCCTCAAAGCAATAAAAAAGCTGTAGGAGTGTTTTATACTGTTTTTCATTTTGCGCTTGAAGCGATAAAACTTCTGCATAAGAGCATGCAGCAGCTAAAGCTCAAGCAAGGTGCAGAGGAGGGAACAAGGGAAAACAGCAGAAAAAAAACATATCATTAGATATGGAGGAGTTGGTGGAGGGATAAAGATTTTCAGTTTCACATTTTATTATTGGGAAAGGATGAGCAACAAAAAATGCATACATGGCTAAAACGTTTTATAGTTTTTTCTTGTATAAAAAAACTTGACATTGTAATTTTGTAAACTATCGGTTCTGTAGTTGTGTAGTTGTGTAGTAGTGTAGATTTGTGCCTGCCTACTATTATGCCTTCTTCTCGTATTTGCATAACGGGCAAGCAAGGATAAATGAATTATTTAGTGCATTTTACTACGCTTAATTTAGGGTACTTTTAATATCAAAATTTATAGTCTGACATTGAGTAAAACTCTAAAAAAAGTTCTGCTGTAGAAGTAGGGGTACAAGACCTTTCCTTTTTCTGTAGTGTTTTGAGTTAAGCATAATCATAATGATGATGATGATGATAACGATGAGGATATGGATAAAGTAAATGGGGAAAATTAGATGCGTTTTTAGACATTTTTTAGTAGAACTCTTCTGAAGTGAAGTGAGTGATAGTGATATATGAATGACGTTGATGATGACAACCATTATCATCATTATCCCATCATATTCATCGTACCGATGATGATGTTGAAAGGGTAACTGCATAACAACGACTTTTTTTTGTGATGGATGACATTTTCACCGCTTATTTCGGTCTCTTTCCACGCATATGTCTCTCCTTCATGTAGTCCTTGGATTTCACATTTTTACTGAATTATGGGTAGAACTACATATTGTGTACTTTAAATTGGTATTATGGATAATGTAATGGATTTATTATGTAGTATGTAAAGTAGCTTCTTTTCTAGACAACAAAATTGATATGCTTAATTACTTGGCTTGGTTTATTATCTAATTTCATATTTACGGTTGTATATTGACATTTTTCATACGTTCGCTGGTGTTTGACTCACTAATTCTGTATAATAAAGCGGTCTAATTTTAATTTTACAAGTTATCTTATGAGTACAACAACGAAAACCGAAAAACTTTGATCGGTATCGTGTGTCATTCATACCCATAAGGCTTCAACCAATGTTTGTTGCAGTAAATAATCATTAATTACTACATATTTGCATAATCTGTCTGTAGAGCTACATTTTAATCATTATTAGGTAGATAAAGAGAAAAATTAACTGATTTTAGTTTACCTTGTTCCCTCTCCTCCTCTCTGATTCCTTCCTGATTCACGATTCATGATCCATGATGCGCACGCACAATGCTAATAGGTATTAATTTGAGGTAATCCTCCACGGAAGTGGAGGAGGCAATAAAGGCATTTCTACTGCTGCTGAAGAGGGTAACGTAACTTAACTATTCTTTTGTATGTATTCGTCGATCTTCATTCTACACATTGTTGAGCATGGTATTGCGTGCATTGTTAAAGAAGGGTCGTGTATTTTTCATACGCAAACAAAGCAACAGGGATTGTTGGGGATAGCCGATAGCCCACAACACAAATGCATTACTTACGTTATGTGTTACAAGTTTACAACTCACTCTCTCTACCCCTTTCGTTGAATCAGCAAGCACCATGCATTCTACAGGTTTAGGTTCTAAACAGGTTCTGTCAGCGAGAGCGAATTGAGCCAATGCGCAATGCAATGTGATGTGATATGATGAGATCATCAATTGAGATCGCAATCAATGTTATATTGTTGTTGGAAGAGAAGAAATTGCTCTGTTTACATTTTGCAATGCAATCACAATACAAATCGTACGTGGTGCTAGGTGCTTTTGTTTGTCTTCTTCCAAACATGGTCATGTCATAAGAAAAGAAGTCGGCAATTATATTTTAGCAAAGGATAAAGATGATGAGGCATAAAGTTACTTAATGATCCTTACAAGGATCAGCTGACTCATCAACCTTCATTATAATTAACCTAAACTTTAGGTCCTAAAGTAAAATGCATTTTTATTTTTAAGTGCAGTGCAGTTATTTGTACCTGTGAGTGTGTGCCCATATATTCAGTGTCAGAAAACGCAATCTTAATGAGTAGTCATTTAATGAGGAGGAATCGATGGAGCAAAACAAATAGTTACCATCTTTAACAATTTACTTCGGCCAAAAATGTTTCTCATTGTCAAGTAAGTACGGATGACGGATCTAACATTAACCATTCAGTAATGGTTTGGTTTTTTTACCGTTTTTTTATTTTTATATCAGCAAAATCAATAATATAATCACGAAATCACAATCGGCCGGTGTATAGATGGAAATGAAATGTCTTCCATAATAAAATAGTTAAGGTACATTTGTAATTGTAATAAAATCACGTACATAACTAACCTCTGCGACCTTTGTATTGTCGCTACCTTCTTACCTTGCCGAATCATCGGTTGAATCCAAATCAGGAATAAATTGACAAAAATCACATGTAATAGGTAATATATAATCAGTCACATTTCGTTGAAGTGTTGAGGTAGTCAGTTCAGTACATTATATTTAAGTAAGTATGTAATAATTTATTCATCGCGGAATAAATCACATTTATCTAGTGATTATAACTTACATTTAGATTTAGTTACATTAAATACAAATAGTGAAGAGTTGAACAAATCATTGCAAATGTGCAAATGCTTTGCGTTTGCGTGTGAAGTACTTAAAAACAGCTCATTACAGAAAACCAAAACCAAACATTTCTGGTTACTATTTACCTAGTTCTGGATTCTTCTTACTACCTTACTACTATCTTTGGTTGAGCTAAGAGAAGTTGATAAAATGTAATGCAAATTAAGGAATTAATTTATGACCATGCGTCATATCTATTGTTAGTTTCTTTCGTTCGTTCGTATCTAAGTTGTTGATCTTATTATATCATTCGAAGTTCTAAGAAAGTGTCATCTGCCTCCATCGAATTATCATTTTCATGACCATTCCGTAGAGCACTGTTGTTGCTATTGAGGCAATGGCAGAAGCATTCCTGGTGAAAGAATAGAAGGATGAACCAATTTTAGTCAAATGTCTGACAGAAAGTGGGCTTGTGTGACTGGTGTCCTTAAAATGGAATAAATTTGTTAAAATAAAGGTGGAAATCGTTAATTCATAATTCAAATTTGTATTGAAATCAAGTTGATTGTGTCAAAAATATTCTAACAAAAAAGGAGTTTCTGTCATTTTATCGGAGGTACGTAAGAGCGAGAAAAGGATATATTCTTACATGTACGGCAAGAGAAAATTAAATGATTTTTTTTTATTTTTGCTGCTTGCTTTTCTTTCCTAGAAAAATATGTCTGGGTACGATCAGGATTCTTATGGTTTGTTGTTCCGGGGCTTCATTTCGTGAACGACTTTTTCGGATGGAAATTGTTTTGATAAATACGTGCATTCGTGAATTGTTGTTCACTGCTTCTGTGAATTTATATTTTTTAACAGATTTACTTACTGCTGTAGCCTAGAATGAAAGAATTTCTCAGAAAAACAAATTTATTAAGTACATCGTTACATCTTTAAAGAAATCAGGCAGAGTCACTAACAAACAACAAGTGCAGAAAGCAGCTTTCATAAACAACATCATAATAACATAAAACGTTTTAGCAAAAAGCTAAAGTCAAAGTCAGTACATACTTCCTTTCCCAGAACGTGCATTCCATCTTGATCCGGGATTATTCTGAAAAAATTACTGAAAGTGAAAGAACGTATTCGTTGCGTTGTTATGTCTGTTACACAGAGCGTTTGATCAGAATATAAGGTAAAAAAATAACATTTTCTAATTTGTTTAGGCTCGCGAATTTGTAATGCAAAAATACTTACTTACACTCATCCTCGTTGAGTATTTCTTCAATTTTCATCATACTCGCATTAGCCAGCTATTTTATAATAAGCTCAGGGGTATACTTTGCAAAAAGGAAATATGAGTGGGTGGTGGGTTTAGAAAGTAGTAGGGGAAAATTCATGCTCAAACTGTGCGTTTTACAATTTAAATGGAAGCTATATATGTTTTTGTGAAATCAATTCTCCCTTCTTTTCCTTCCATTCCTTCTATAATTTCATGATCATGATGGCTTACACTGTTTGATCCTGTAAAATATATGTTAAGTTATAATTATAATGGCCACGAAGAGAAAAAATTTGCCTTTTTTATGTTATCTTGTAATGCATAATGCAATACCTAATATGAAAGTAGTAGTTGTAGCAAGACATTAGTACAAGCGTTTCTATTTAATAATGCACGTCGTACATGTTGATATTATTTCTCCACTTCACTTTTACTTTCCCACTTTCCCCCTTCAGTAATAATACAAAACGTTGGAGAAAGAAAAGACAGAAGGGACGACGGCACCATGCATCATCCATCCATCTTACTCTTCTCCTCAAAATGTTTTCTATTGCAACTTGTATAAAGCTGCTCGCTCTTTTTTCACAAAACTTGCTTGTCTGGCTTGTTTTTTCTCTTCTGTACGACGAGTCGGGACGGGAGCAGGAGTTGGGTTATGGAATGGATATTATTGTGCATTTTTGTATCCAAAATTTTCTTTCATTCCTTCTTTACTGTATTGCTGCTCTTATCAAGAAAGCTTCTAGCTAGATTATTATTAGTGCTGCCACCACCACTGCAAAACCATCAACAACATATCCACCTAAGCAAGTAAAGTAGCCAAGAAAAAAGCTACCGAGGAGGTTTTCCAGTTACTTACTTTTCCTACATTAGTAGTCGCTGCTGAAAAAGAATGAAATAATAATAATAATACAGAAAATGATTATCGTATAGTAGTGTCTGGCTTCTACGCTACTTATGTATAAGCTACGAACTATGTACACATACCAAATCATCTGCCTTTATTTCCACTAAGAGCTCTCTAACGTTCCTTTCTTTTTTCCTTTTCTTTCTAAAAATACTAAAAAGGGAAAGCAATGATAGCGATACAGCGTTCTTTTTACAGGAGTGCTTTTTTCTTGGCGAAAAAAGCATGCATTTCATGCAACAACGCGAAGTAACAGTTACAGAATAACAAGCCTAAGCACTTTTTCTTTCTTCTTGTATAATGTTAAATTGTAAATTGTGTGTTTGCGTATATATTTCAATGTCTTGCTTTAGAAGTCACTTTCTCTTCTGAAGTTTAGTCCACTTCACAATCACAACAGTTCACATTCACACTGTCGCTCCTCGCATTGGGTGTTGTTATAAGAGAGCAATATTGCTTTTTACTTTTAAGCAGACAGAGACGAAAGGAAGAGAGAGGAGGAAGTGAAACCCATGAGGAATGGTTTATGTTGTATTTTTGTGTGTGGGTGAAAAAGTGCTACCCAGACGAAAAAATGCAGAAGCAGAAAAGTAGTAAGTTTAAGAGCCATGTGTGCGGATCTGTATGCATATGAGTAAATAAGAGTGAATATACATAATGTGGATAGCAGAGAAAAAAGAAAGCTTCGTAGTTGAAGAAAAAATATCTATAGACATAATAATAATATGAGAATGTTGTGCAGCAACAACAGCAGAATCAGTACAATAATAAGTAAGAGAGAAAAGGCGGAAGCGATAGCTTGCTAAACTAAAAATATAAACTTTTTTCGGTCGAGGAAAGAAAGAAAGTACAAAGAAATGAAGAAAGTAGCGCAGCAGCGGCAATTGGTACATAGCAAGGATTTTCAATCACTCAGTCACTCATTCTTGCTTTTACTTTTGCATTTTTCTTCCAACTGAGTTTTCTTTCTCCAACCAGTTGATAGTAGATGCTTGAGTGGTGGTAGTAGCGAAGGAGAAAGAGAGTGAAAAAGTTTCTAGAAAGATTTGATTTGAAGTTTTTTCGAGACTTTTTTGTTCTGCAATTTTTTCAACTACAGAACGAGTTGGGGAAAAATTCGTAAAATGAGTCGTGGTGAAGTAATAAGAAGGCAATGAATTAATTTTCTCCGGCAATTATTGTTTTGTTTTGGCGAATGAAAATGAGGGCAATCAGTTCAGCAGTTGCAGATGTTTGTGAAGGGGATAATTAGAAAACTTGTTTTGTTTTTTGAAATATAAAATTCTTTTCCGCGACAATTCCACTTCCCAGGAAGGATATAATAGTTTATGTTGGTTGTTGTTTAGTAAATAGCAGTGGTAACTGTGTAGGTCATTGGCTTCATTCAACCTATTCCACATCCACATCCACCACCACGGCATGGTACAACTAATTTACCTAGCTACAATAATATAATGACAACTTTACTACATGTACATGACTGACTACGACATATAAGACGACAACGACAACTGTGCGTTTTGTTACTTGATTATGATGATGACTACGATGAAGGAATAAGGAAAACGAGGTAGAAGTGGAAGCACGTTTCCATTGGACTGGACTTGACTCCTCTTCAAACTCAAACCTTTCTTTCCTCAGCTTCAACCTAAATGCCTAAACTATGCTTATGATTTCCCTTCTCCCATTTCCATTCTCAAAAGACCAACTCAACGGATCAGAGGAAGGTCTTATAAGATTTCTTTTCCTTATGAAAGTAAAAGAGAGAATGTTTGTGTAGGGACTAGGGACAGACGATACGATTCATGCGATGTTGATGATGATGAGGAGGAGAGAGCAAACTGCACTAGCAACAGCGGCAAAATGCTGCTGCCAGCAGCGCAGCGAGCCACCATTCACCAACCAGTAACCACCACACACACTACTTTTGCTTCACAGTCCTTTCATTCTATTTCTTCTTCCACGCTCGTTTTTATTTCCCGATCGATTTCATTTCTCCTCACACTCACTCACTCTACTCTATTCCATATCCAAACAACACACATTTTGTTGGATGCTCTCATCATCACATCGCATTGGAGAGCCAAACGCGAACGTATGTATATTCCATAATTCCACTAGTTCCACTTACTCACTCCTTGTCCACAGACCAGCTGAAGCTAACCCAAAACATTTATCCGTAGTAATGTAGTTTGTCACATTCTATCATTCATTTCATTACCATATATAACACTGTATCAATATCAATTTTTTTTGTATTTCTCCTCCAAAAACAGCAGCAGCAGTTTCTTGTTTGTAGCAAAACAAGCAGACAGCTTTTAACCCTTTTAGTCTTTTCTTTTTTAGACATTCCATATTTTTCCACACCAGTACCACGAGTAACTCATATGCATCATTGCACAGTTGCTGCTACTACTGCCGTTGTCTCAGTTTTGTCCTCCTTTCCTTTTTTACTGACTTTTTTTATACACAGGCAGATTCAGTCACAACATTTCATTCATACTTTCTTCTTCTTCCTTTTTCTTTTCCTTTTTCTCTTTTCTCTCTGACACATGAAAGTGTTCCAAAACGTTACAGTACCAGACTAGTAGCAGAACTTCTCTCACCTGTTCCATCCTTTCCTTTCTCAGTCTTAACTTTGCATCGTCCTTCCTCCCACCTACTATTATTGCTGCTACTTTGCGACTACCTATTTGTTTACATTCGGTTTTTTCAAGTAGGAGGTATGCATTTTCATACATACATAAATACAATAGAAAGTTTTTTAACGTTTTGTGATCTGATAAGAGTTTTTGAGTTGAAGTGTTTTTATTAGTAATTCGATTATCATTTGCGTTTTTGAGATGCGAAAACATTGTTGTTGTTGTTGACTATGTTTGCAACTTTTTCGAGACAAATTAGTCATTCAATTCATCAACATCATCTCTTCTCTTTATCATTATGAATGTTCACGTGAAATTAACTTTTGTTTACTTACAAATTTTGTGTACAGGTGTGGGGGTGGAAAGGAAAAGGAGAGCGTTGTACTTTCAATCCTCTGCAAAATAAATCCATCAACATCATCGCATTCATCAACAGCAGCACATCGCCAGCAACAAAGGAACACAAAGGAGCAAAATTGTAATACGAGAAGCCATCACCAAAAAGGCCTTACAAACAAAACCCCACTCACTCTTAAACCTAAACCGTAGTTGACATTATCAGCAACTCTGCAGCTGGAAAATTATAATTAGCAGTACTGCGTAAATTGGATATTCGAATTAAATATTCATAATTAAAGTGTTTACGTGAAGAGTTCATAATAACCTGAAGGAATATTATATGACTAATTATTATTCACGTAATTAATTGCTACGTAAAAACAACAAAGGGAGAATTTTTTTTCAATTTCCGCTTCAAAAGTTTGTTGCGCCGCACATTAAAAGATTATTACATAGAAAGAAAGAAATTTGAATTCAAATCGTGTCTTAATAATTAATTACTATCAAAATCTGTTTATCTATCTGTAAACTTGTTTTCGAATTCGAGTGGAATCTTCTCTACTTCAACAAATGATTAATGTTTCTCTCAAGAAATTTCAAGTCTGATTGACGTGCGTACTGCTTTCTCTGCAAAAATATTTTTGTTTATCTGCATCTGCAGTGTACAGTGCTACAATTTAACAACCCAACACACATTGCTTACAAATGTTGTCTGGGTTTTGAAAAAAACAGAATACGGTCTACGCTACACACACTAATTTTTCAGAGATTAATCATAAAAAGCAACGACGACAACAGAATCTGTCCAACTTTATTGCAAAACAAGAAAAAATCTGTTTGTGCTTTAAAACTATTCGCCGGTGGTAAAGAAGTGTGCAAGAAACAAGGGAGTACAACTTTTCTCTGTAGTTTTCTGTTCTGATTGAACATGAAGAATGACCAGAGCTAAAGGTAGCGAAATGGATAAAACGAGTACCGCTGCAAATTCCGTTGGTAGTGGAGGAGGGACAACCGTTGGTGGGGGAGGAGGTGGAGTAAGTGTCACTAGCATTGGTCGAGCTCAGATGAACTGCACCGGCAGTGTCAGTGTCATGTCTGGCAAAGATAAGACCTCTTCATCGTCTAATAATAGCACTAGCAGCAGTACTCCAGGAGCTACAAGTAATTATTCTAGTACAAGTGGGGGTGGAGGCGGCGTTGGTGGAGGGTCAACAGTCACGAAAAATAATAGTAATAGTGCAACTACCGGAAGTCAACCTGTTTTCCCAGCTCCTGCTGAGCATTTGCCGAAACTCAAATCAATCTTGCCTGTCGCAACACAATGCATTCATACCCCGTGCTATTGGTAAGTACTTTTACTTTACTAGACAGTATAATTATGTATTTATTTATTTACCATAATTATACCTATTATAACAAAAAACGCTTGCTTGCATGCAGATAATATTCCATTTTTTAAAGTTAAAAATTGCATCGAACCAACAGAAAAAGTATTTTTGTTCATTTATCTGAGCAAGCACAGTTGAATGAAATGTCAAAGCCAGAAACAGAATCACTGATTCATAGTCAGTATTAAAGCGCTTTATCAAATGCTGTCTCATGTTGTTCGGCACAACAGAAAAATCACACATAGCGAAAGCAAGACTACAAAAACCATTTTTTGCAAACTTTCAAAAAGTTGCGAAGTGCAAAACAGCATCCCTTGCGTCGAGTAAGGCAGCGAGTATGGTCTGGTATTGCAGCCAGATGCGCTTACTACTACTAGCTTCCCTGCTAATGCGATATTGTGGAAGTTATTGGATTACATTTGAAAGATTAGTTCCACTTCCCGTGGAAAAACAGGTGTCTGCGTGAGTGCAGTTACCTTTTGTTGCACGGTACGCTGTGGCACTGTTTCTTCTTCTTAAAGCACCAGCAGCGAGTGAGTAGCGGAGTTCCGGATCCGTCTCATTCAGTACTTGTCTGTCACTTCTTTCCTAGTCTAACTTTCACAAGAAGTATCTATTTCTCAAACTTCCACTAAAGTCCTTATAGTGAGCCTTTACTTTTAGTATCACAGGGTATTTAACGGAAACTGGTTGTGTTTGCTTTTTAACTTGTAGAAACTTTCTTTTTTATAAGATAATTTACTTTTGCACTTTTACCAGAGGCACGGCACGAGCTTCTTTGATAGGTACATACCTACTTCCATACAGAGAAAATGGGTACAAGAAGTATTTTCTTGTCATAAAGGAAACCACGATTCTGAAGAAAGAAAACTGAAAACTTATCCAGGTAAATAAATATTGCCTGTGGTTATATAGAGGAATTGATTCCAGCTCAGCTGGCTGAGTCTAGTCACACTAAAACTGTTCTTCGGAAGAAGGGAAGTGCCCAGTTTCACCAGTAGAGAATCATCATTGTCATCCAATTCATCTTTGTCTTTTCGTTTGGGGCGCTTGAATAACCTTTGAGGGTTGTTGAGTTATTTTCTTTTCATTTCAAGAAGGGGGAAGTTATACTTGCATCAAAATTCTATTGAAAATTCTACGGAATTTGAATTTAAGAAACGAGTCTATTCTGTTTTATGAGAATTCTTCTTTATCACCAATGTGGCTTTTTCTCTCAAAAGCAGTCAATAGGGATGTGATTGTGAATAAAGTTGTACTTGACCCATATTTCTTAATATTTAAGGTTATAAGAAGTGTTCATAATATTTTTTATTACGTCATGTACAAAAGTTTTTTTTAACTGCTTCACTTCCACTGTCTGGGTTTGCAGTTAGCGCAGCGTATTTGCCAATTTGTTTTTGTCTTGGTAGAGTAAGTTACTAAATAAAACTGTTTCAATCATTTATTTGGAACGTGAAAAATAAAAATGACATTGGAGGGGACATAAAAAGCTATTGGTTTTGATTTATTGAGGTATTTTACTTTTACCACTTAAATTTCATGAGCATTATATTTCTTCTTCTCCAGCCAGCAACAATAAAAGTAGCGAAAATAAAATACGGAAATACGAAAACCTGGAAAAAATTATTCTCTTCCGTATATGACACATACCAACACCAACAACACCTCCTCATGTTCTTGAAAATCTCTTTTCTTTTCATCCCCTCTTCTTCTGGACTGTTTTTTATGATTGTATTGAGTAGGAATGTCACATAGGCACAGATCAATAAACTTTTAATGCAATGGCATGCTATAGCTGACAGGGTATAAATGATGCATGAATGAACCAATGTTTGTTTTCATTTTTTCTCTCTTCTTCTTCTTCTGAAGAGAGAGAGAGAAAGAGAAAGAATGTCAAGTCAAGCCCCGGCTATAACTATCTTTGTGTGTATCTACGTGATAGAGAAAAAAATTGAAGCCCAATAGCATACACAAATATAACTGCAAAATACTATAATCTATAAAGGATTGACAGCTACACATGTATGTACATAACCAACAAAAAAAGAGTGCAAATATTTTTATGTATTATTTTTTCCTCTTTATCTGACAAGACTTGAGTTCCTTCTCGTTCCTCTGCCACTACTATACTCGGTCCTCTCTCAACAAACACTATCTAAACTGTACATACATTCTCATGATGTCGAGGTTGTCATGTTTTTCTGGTTTCTTCGTCGTTGCTCCACTCCATTCCTTTGTTTGAATCGAAGGTGAAATTCTGAGAAAGAAAGTAAAGCGGCGAAAAATGTATGTCTATGTCCACCACCATCAACATCAACAGCACCACATAAAGAAATTTCATGGAAAAGCGTAGCAAGAGAAAGTGTTGTTTTGGCAAATTTTGCCTCGGCGTTGCTAATATCGAAGCAAAAAAACATATGAGCTATATCAATTTATGTTTTGGGTGTTGGTGTTGTTGTTACGATTATCGAAGTTTTTTTTTGTAATTTTCATCGAATATCCTATTGGTTCTTATGGTAGGAGGAGGGAGACAGCTGCGTACATAATAGAAGAGGTATATAAACCGCTACACAACCACCGCACCGCTGCTAGCCAAATTGGAGAACATGAAAACTTTTATGGATAAAATAAACAAGTTAAACAAGCAAACTAAAAAAATACACAGGATTATCTGTATTATTATTATGAATGAATTACAGGGGGCTACGACTAAACGAAGTTAAATCACCATTTATTATGTTGTTTCCAGTATCTCTCTTACTATCGCCAAATTCTAGTAATTAGTGCATTCTGAAGTGTAGAATAAAGCTGTTTATTGCTGGCTGTTAGTTGTTGCTGCTGACAAAGTATAATTTTGTGGGAGGAAGGAACGAACAGGAAGGATGTGTATGCATATTATATTATTAAAAAAAAGAAAAGTGGATGGAGGAAGGAAAGGCAAGGCAAAAGTTAGTGTGAGTGAATGGAAGGTTGGTTCTTAAAAGTCATGTTTTACATCCGCTACTTGCTAAAAGTACAAGCTAAAAACAAAACTATCTTTTCTTCCTTTTTTGTTCGTCTCCAACACACACAGTAAAAGTAGAAGAAATTAAAGAGGACAGGCAAGGCAAGCAAGAAAAAAAGAGTAGAAAGTAAGTAGGTAAGTACCTACATAGATATTTCCTGTTTGGATTATCCTTACTTACGTTACTACTTCTCTTGTGTGCTGTTGTTTAAGTTTATATCAAATATAATATGAGAGAATTACTAGGATGAGGAGAATAATGGCTGACGATGAGTGAACTCTTCTCCTGCCTTGATGATGATGATGCGATGATTACTGGCTTAGCTGGCTCCTCTTCCTATTCCTATTGTTTGTTGGCTCTTCTCATTCTCATAATCTTTTCTTCTTCTTCCTTTTCCTTCCATATATATTTACAGCGTGATAAGTAATGTCATTATATCTCGCTGTAGACAGTTTGAGCAGCTTCAAAATTGTTATTATCCCATCAACAAGCCCACTTGATGGAAATGAAAAAGAAATGTGATCGTTGCGTTGTTGTTGGTAAAGTAGGGTCGACGCGATGTGATGTGAAAGTACATAATTATAAAGGGGAGAAAAGAGAATCTTTTATCCCTTTAAAATCCTCTCTCCTTTTCCTCTCTCTTTCTCTCTCACACACACTTTTCACGCTAACAACTTTCACCATAAAAGATATTGCAGAAAAAAGAGCTAGTTGGAAGAGAACTTATTGGATATCATCATGTCGTTACTGTGTCATTATATGGAAGTGAAAGTGGAAAGTGGAAGGAAGAAAGAGTACACACAGAGAAAAGGGCTTGTTTAGTTTAAGTGTGGCTCCACTCCACTTTCCACTAACTCTCTAGAATCCATTCGTCATATTTACTCCATAGTCCATACGCATAGGAAGCATCTGCTTGTCACAAAAATACATTTACAATTTACAAATACGAATTTGTATTTCTCCAGCTTCCCTTTACTTTCACTTGAAACGTTTCTCCAGTTGTTTGTACTGTTTGCAATTCATATTTAGGCAGTAGATGCGATTTCCGTCGTTTTTTTACAATCTATTTTTCTAAAAACCTGAAATATTTGGAAAGGATACTCCGAATTATATTTCAAAATCATTCTTTGAGCAGGGCATTAATTTGACAAGTTGAAAATAAAGCTGCCTACTGCCTACACAGATAAATATGGATGAAAGAAAGATGGCCTGCCAGCATCGCACTGCAACTACAAAATTATATTAGAAAGGTTGCGGTACAAGATTCTGTTTAATGCCTGCCTTCTTTCCATGTTTGTTTCATTCTTCATCTTTACTTACATGATGTTTGTTTATGGTCATAGTCATATGATGCTTCTAATAAAGTTTTTGCTTTTCCGTTTTGCGCTAGTGATACAAGTGGAAAAGCGGAAGAAAAATATGAGATAAGTATGAATTTATGATTATGAATTATTAATGTTTGTTGTAGTGAAGAGAACGTGTGGAAATTGTGTGATACCATCAGGAAGGACTTTCCGAGCGAGCTGGACTATTGCCACGTTGCTTTCATCTCAAATCCAAAGAGAATGGTAAGACAAGACGATTTTGCAGTGCTCTGTGGCTATTGGAGAATTAAAATGATTAAATCTGTAATAATTTCATATCAAAAAATTTTAACATGCAATAACAATTTATCCACAGGTACCGATGTGGAGACAAAAGTCTGGGAAGAATGAAGAAAAATTAGCGCTATGGGTAAGTGAACATTGCAGAATACTCTCATTGTTACTTAAACATTTATTTCCACCGCCACTTGAAATAGAAAAGAAGAGAAAACTGTTATTTTTTTTACTTTTTTGTTGAAAATGAGGGAAAGGAAGTATATTTTTGATAGCCAACGCAGCTTTTAGTTCTTTTTTCCGAAGAAATTAAACCAAAACCAGACCCAGTCTATGAAAATCCGTTACATTAACAACTGTATGCTTTTTTCTCTTCTGCTTTCTACTTTCACAAGCTACATTATTGTAATTTTAATGCACATTTTATTGCCATTTTTGCCCATTTTCACATTTCGTTTTATGTTTCTTCCAGGATAGGATAAAGAATAAAAAATGAAGGGGTAATAAACATTAATAGCCTGGAAAATATTTGCATGATGGTGTATGAATATTAAGAACATTCCTCCGTATTTTAATTCTAATTTTATCGTCAAATTTTGCACTCAAGGGAAATCTTCAGAAAAAATTGAGGGATAAGAGGAAAAAGTAATCAGGAACTACTAAAAAGAGGAAAAAGAGGTTTTCTCGTACGTTTACCTACTACCAAAATATTTTATACGTTTATGTGCTTTTACGAAAAAAGAAATGTTATATTTTTTAAACTGCTCGATTCTTTTTAAGCTAATTTTCCAATCCTTGAAATAAAAGGATTACAATACGATAACGATTTCAAGTTTCCCAATTTCAATGTTGCTTTTTTTAGTTTCTTGAAAGCTACGCTTTCTTTCAGTATAATTACCTAGTCAAATCGAGCAATGCTACAGTGCAAGTTTGTCCATGATAATTACTCGGCAGCTAGAGAGAGGGGGAAAGCTATTAATTTTGACTATAGCTGATGATGTAGGTCGACATGTGTCTATTTTGTGTCGTACATGTTTACAGATCATACCGTATTATGCTTAGCAGTATAGCAGTAGTAGCAGCGCAGCAGTCAATTTTATCTTCGAACCACCCATTTAGAGAATTAGTTTACCTTCCTGGCACAACGCGGTAGGTAATCGACAAGAATTCACCAAAGGGATTTTTATTTTTCTCCTCCGGTTTCAGTTTGAGATAGAGAGAAAAAATGGAAAGGGGAGAAGAGCGACGACATTAATTAGCCACATTTGTTTGATTACAGGATTATCATGTAATCTTATTATACAACCCTGATGAGAGATGTGTTGTGTACGACATGGACTCGGACCTCCCTTTCCCCACTCATTTCCATCGCTACGTATCGGAAACGTTTCGCACGGAGAATATTCTTCAACCTGAATACCACAGATTTTTCCGAGTTGTGCCAGCTTCCAGATTTTTATCATTGTTCTCTTCAGATCGCAAACACATGTTGAGATCGGATGGAACGTGGATTAAACCACCGCCTAGTTACCCGCCTATTTGTAATGGAGGTATGTACACAATCCACATAGCTGATTGTGATTACCTACTCTGATTTCTTTTGTTCTAACAATGCAATACTGATTATGGATGGATAATGCTTAATTTGATAATAATATCGTGTCAGTTTTTAGCATGTATATATAAATAAATGACTACAAATACGAATATTTGTATTTATGTTTCAGTGAGTAATCTAGACAATTTTATGGATATGACCACACCGAAAAATGAGTTTGGAGAAATGTTCAGCCTCATGGAACTCGTCCGTAGGTTCTACAAGCCCAGACAACTTTCATGATTTGGATGGCAGGCAACTTCTACTTTGATCTACTGAGAAAACTACATAAAAATTATACCTGGCAGGAAAAACCTGGAAACTTCATCATTACCAATTATTCGTGCTAAAATATTATGCCGTTGCCGACTCTTCTCTTCTTATAAAGAAAAAATGAACCCTATACCTACTTACCATCATCATTTACATCTTTGTCATCGACATCGTCGGTAAATAATGCAATGGAATAAGGAATATGAGACTTATTTTTAAAATAACAAAAAAGTGATGTTGCTGCAGCTGCAAAAGTACTTTAGTCATTGCGGTCTTGGCTTCGGCTTACCGACTCTTATTCGATCTCGAAACAACACTTCAATTTCATTTCGGAAAAAAACTTGAAGGAACAGGGAATGCTGTAAGTAGCAAAAGAAAAAGCCGCTAACCTATTAAGGAAAAAGACGAGGAACAGGAAATGGGTTATTTGTACTTGTCCTTTAGTGTGAAGAAATGTGAATGCGTCCTCATTCTATTGTACAATCTACGACGGGAAACCAATTTAAGCCACAACACAACAAGAAACAATTGCAAAGTGTGTCGTATGCCGTTGTCGTTTTAGCTATTAGAGCTAGCAGCACATTATTATTACTATGTAGCCTCCTCCGTTAATGAATTCGTAGTCGGTCGCGTACTAGTAGTAGAAGAGAAAGCCTTGCTGTTATTCTAACGTAACCTTGTAACCACTTCACACAAACAACACATCATTAAAAAATCTTGAGGAGAGGAAGGAAGATAACCAACCACTCTTTTGTGTACTTCTAAAATAGATTGTTAGTAGTAGATTATAATTGTGTAATCGTTGCAAAAAAGTTAATACGATGATCATGATCAACAACATCATTCATAATGCATGCATGTTTCATTCAATATTGTTGAAATAAATGGTGCTAAATAGTAAACTCTTACTATGCATCCATTTAGGTACTACTTATTTCCTTAATGGTTCACAGTAGATTAATGTTCAACTATCATCACTCTCTGCTGAAAACTAGGAATACCTAATTAGGCTAGATAAAGGCACGAAGAAGAAAGAAGAGAAAGTTTGTAGAATGTTCTATTCGTTCGTATCGTGTTCTTTGTTCGATCAATGCAAAACTGTTCATTTATTCATGAAACAATTTTTACTACAATGTTCAATACTCAATATTATATCCTTTAGAAGTGAAATATGAGCATTATAACTACGAAAATGTATGAGAAATGAGTAAGGAAAAGAAAGTGTAGATGTTTATTCAATTCAGGTTTTTCTAAAGTTAAAATTATAATTTATAAGAAGAATAAAATGCATTAATGCTAAATACATAATGAAACGGAATAACAAATCGTAATTTTGAACTTATTGCCTTGTTTTATGAAAAATATTATGAAAAATGAAACATTATTATAATAGATAACGATAAATTGTTAAAAAAGAATCTTAATTACAAGTTTAATTTGAATTAGTATCTATTTTTGCTGGGAAAATGATAGATACCAAGAAAAAATTAAATATATTTTTGATCTGAGTGAGTTGGTTGGGTAGTGTATTTATAATTGTATATTAAATTGTACAATGCCTTTGAATTTTTGCTTGCGAGAGCACATTTAAATAACTTGTAATGTTGATCACTGCATTTTTTCATAATACGTAGGTAAATAAATAACTAATCAGTTGCTGGACAATGGGAACTGAAAATTAATCTGGTCAATTAAATGGCGAGTACATTAGATAAATATGTAATTAGATTACTTTTGACTAAAAAATGTTTCAATTGCTTATAAAAAATATATGATATTCAATTCAATTGTTGCTGCTGTTGCTCACTTAAACAAACACTGAAATCATGATGGCATGATTTTTAACGACTCACTTATTACGAATGTGGATCTGAAAGAAGTATTGATAATTTAATAACTATTATTTTGCTTGCTGCTTATTCACGCGGAAAAATTCAGTCAGCAGTTAATTAACTGTGGTAATAATCAGATCTGTGATTGTTTGCTCACATTTAAAAAACCATATTTTATGAATTGAATTGAAAAAAATATGTTTTTGGTAATATTAGCGAAAGTTTTAGAGAACAGATTAAAATTTGAAATTGAGTTTTGAACTTTTGTGCAATTAAAGCAACGACTGTTAAAGCAAAGGATTGATTGAAGAATTCATTGGTTAAAAATGCTTTCTCTGCATAAAATACCTGTTTAAGTTAGCTTATAATACGTAAAGGTTACAATATGAACATTCTATGTATTTAGACATATTTAATTAAGTGTTTGTATTTAAAATTTACTGTAATTAATGGTTGAAGCTTATTATATAGGTTTTGATTTTAGTTTATAAATCTTGTTGTTGTTACTTAATATACTTAACTATAATTAAGCACTACACAACACATGATGAATGGCAAGGAATAGTTCGGCTAATAATTATATTAGAATAATTAATTGTCTCTTGTTTATAATGTACGTAAGTTCTATAAAAACTTGTTAATGTTCGCTGGACGTATTACACTCCTTTATTATTGTACGTATGTATGTTTATAAACGCTAAATTATATTCGATTGGGAAACAATTCGGAACTACTACAACAAACACTAATCGAGCTACGCAACAATCAACCTAAAACAACAAATTGTTTCTTTACTTGAAACTTGATTTGCTTTCCTCGACTCT
>JAHZNJ010002560.1:0-12742 GCA_027744475.1 Lepidocyrtus cf. sotoi NNG-2020
TATACGACGACGACGGTTAGTTGTTGGATGTTGTGAGGAAGGAGTAAGTGTGAGAGGAGGTGAGTAATAATATATTCAAATTCGAAAGGTAAAGGCAAATAATAATATTATAAGCCTTTTCTTTCTTTATTCTTTGCATTTTCTTATACAGTTTTTTCTTACCTGGTCGGGTTCCACTTATTCCACATCCACACAGACAAAAATGATTGTTATTTTATTCCAGTAAAGGTTAAATGTTCAAAAATTTTCAAAGCCACACGAACAAAAATGGATTTTCTTATTTACGAACGAATTCTATGATCAATCACTCATGCACACATGCTAGGGAAAACAAACCATTACGGTTTAATAATAATAATAAATAGGTACCTAATTTAATTTGATCATTATATTATCGAATAAACAAAACAAATAAATTGACATGATAGTATAATTTTTATTGAAATTTATCATCGACTTTGATTTTTACTATAAAATTCAACTAAAAAAGGAGAAGAGGTTTTCTTCTAGTATTAAATAGGTTTTGTTGTTATTGCACAAAAAATGCACTACTCGTTGAAAAAAACGAGGAATGCAGCAGCAGCAGCAGCGAGGAGCAAGTATTAACAGCAACAGCATTAAAAAGAATAAAAAAAATCAAGGCAAGAAGACTTCAAGAGCTCCTTTGCTTTGCTCCTACTACTTTTAATAGGAGAATAATAGGACCCGTGTTTTGTTATAAAAATGCACCCATTTTAATAGAGAAAATGAATGTACATAATAATATTCCTCTTCTAGCTCTCTTCTCTTTTCTCATCATCATTACCAGACCACCGCATTTTCATATACGAAATAAAAATTATGTATTGCTGCGAGTGAGAGAAGAAGAAAAAGAAGAGACAAGAGCAATGAAGAAGAAGTAAAAGAAACGAGAAAAAAAGTGAAGAAAGAACCTCATTCTCCGAACATACATATTAAATGATGATGATGGTGATAATAATAGGATGATTCCGTGGTGGGGATGGATAGATGGATGGGATTCACCATCATGATGATAATACCGAAACATCATCATCACTATTTTTCAAGAGAGAGTCAGAGAAAGAGAAAAAAGTTTCATGATAAAAATGCGTAATATAATGTGTGTGAGAGAATGCAAAAATCAAAGGAGGAGATGAGGACATAAAAGTTTGAAGTTAAGTTAAAGGAGGACTTTAGTAGAGGTAATAGGTAATGCAGTAGTGCAGTGGACAGGTACACGCAAAATAACGAGTATGCATGGAAAGGATGATAATAAAATGATGATAATGATGAGTTTTGTAGAATAGAATGAAACATTTTGTTTTTTTTTCTTTTGGAGAAGTCTGTTGAAGCAAATGAGGAGGAGGAGAAGAAGAAGATGAGATCTTCTCTTATTTTTGTGTTGCGTTGTTTGATGATGAGTTGAGTGTTTCTTCTGTCCCTGTCTTTCTGCCATAAAATAAAATGCATTCGCATTATTGCATGCAACAACAGCAGCAGCAAGTTTTTAGTTAACGTGTAGGAGTTTTGAGGAAGCTCCGTTTGCGTTGCGTTCGAACGAAAGGAAAAATGCATTGCAGTGGAATAAATAGGTATACAATGAAACAAAATAAAGTTTAAAGCAGAAAGAAAAGGGTTTTAACTTTTAAA
The DNA here is from genome assembly GCA_027744475.1 of Lepidocyrtus cf. sotoi NNG-2020. Taxonomy (NCBI): domain Eukaryota; kingdom Metazoa; phylum Arthropoda; class Collembola; order Entomobryomorpha; family Entomobryidae; genus Lepidocyrtus; species Lepidocyrtus cf. sotoi NNG-2020. The sequence goes on from JAHZNJ010002560.1 coordinate 1,651, forward strand.
GTATGTAAGTATGTAGTAAGAAATCTAAGCTTTGCTTTAAAAGTATGTAAGTAAGGCTTGTTTTCTATCTTTCTACTGGTTTTTGTTTTATGGACCCGGCAGTGTTGTTGTTTGATGATGCGATGATGATAATGATGAAAATGTTGAAGTTGAACTGAAGAAAAGAAGAGATGTGATGTGATGATGGAGTTGGTCCTGCTTGTCCTACTAGTTTTTGTCTTTGTGGTGGAAATGGTGGATGATGGTATCGGTTTTATGAGTAAAATGCAATGCTACATGCTACTACTTACTTAACTTTATCTTCTATCAGTACTCCTACAACAAAAATATTAAGTAAACTGACTTATTTTTCTCTCCTGCCTGAGTTGCCTGACTGACTGACAAAAATGTGAAACACACGGGACAATTTAATATAAAACGAATCAGAATTTGATTTTTTGTCTGTATTGTAGTACGAGTAAGGAACTTTGTTCATTTTTAAAGAGCTTTTCTCTCTGCCCTCTCTGGTAGTAAAAGTATCATCATTTTTACAAATATATCGAAAGTATTGTAGTGCAATTGCAACATCATCATCAGTATTATCATTTAACATATTATCTTGTCCAAAATAAAGAGGAACGAAGAAGACAGATAGACTTATGTAAGCGAGAAACATTTTACCAACAAATGCGGTTTGTTTAGTGTGAAACGAAATTACTTAATGCAATGCATGGAAGGCACAGATAGCAACGTTTAATATGTCATAAGCAAGTTTTGCTGTGCTACAATGCGACTTGATTTGCAACGCAATTTTTATATGAAATGAATCCCGATTGCCGACCAAATAGAATTTCTCTGAAAACTGGAAAGAGAAAGACAGAATCTCGTCTCAGCGAAAACTGGATCTCTCATGCTCTTTCCATACATAAAAAATACGGTATTTCGGTTAAAATTGCAGTATGCAGTGAGAGACGCAAAATGGATTAAGTAGTTTATCACATAGTGAATTGATATAAACTCTTCAATAAATAAATACCTACCTACATACGCACATAAATATTGTACATTTCACAAAGATTCTTCCGTTTACTTTTGGAGTTTTTTTTTCATCCGAAGGATTTACATCGTATTCATATCATCGGCATTTTTTCAGATTCTCGTTTCATGAAAACTGGTAACTAGTGCTGGTGTTATGTGTACTATGCATGGCATAATATATGTACGGTTTTTGTGTTTTTATGCAGCATTGCGTTAATTCTCCATGAATGAGTAATATTATATTACAATGACTGTTACGAAACCTGCATCTTGTTTTGTTAATGCATACAAAAAATATTATTATGTAGATCGTACTGTAACTTCTTCCGCAGAAGGAGGCAAAAACTAGAAAAGCGTTGTTCGTTTTGCAAGGAGAGAGGCAACGCAACGGCAACGCTAGACGCTATAGAATCAAGTAATAGGAAGAAGAAAGGGGCACAGGTGAAGGATGAAACAGGAAAGGAGTGTAAACAGCGGCCAAGCCAGCCGCGGTGAGTCAAGAAGGAAATCTCTCTTTCTCTTCCTCAAACAAATACTTACACAAACTCTCTCTATCACTGGAATCTGGAATGACAGAATGAGAGCTGTTGCTGTTTTTTCCTTACTCAAGTAAAAGAATTTTTACTTTATGCTTCTTGTCCTTTACAAAGCGAAAAAAAAAGAATGCGGTGGCGGTGACGGTGAGTAGAGCGCAGAGTTTCTTTAGAATTTGGAGTAGGTGGCGAGTAGCAAGGTACAAGGTTAATCTAATTACGCAAAAAATTTAGTATAAGATAATCCTTTTTGTTTCTTCGATTTGTTTTGCTTCCGACTGACTGTGAGAGAAAGGAAAAATACACTTTTTTATGCTTTGACTTTGCCTTGATTCTTGATTTTGGTTTGTTGTAGTTGAGCTAAAAAGCTTTATTTTTTGTGACCCAATTTGATTAAATCTTTGCTTTGCTTGCAAGAAAATATGCGATTTGCAGAAAAATTCGAGTAATTTTTATTACTATATTTTGTGTTTGCTGATGTGAAAAATAGGTACTAGTGAAAGAGCTACAGCAGAATAAATTCTGCTGTCTCAGAATACCCCGTACAAGAATAACTTGTAAATACAACAGCGTTGTTTTATGGTGAAAGCATGAGAACGAATAATAATCAAGGAAATATGTACAAATGCAGTTGTACGAAGTAATTTTTACATTTCATTTAATTTCGCAACTCTTTTAACCCAACATACGAAACATAATGCTTCATTCATCTGGCTAAAAACTATTTTATAATAAAAAACCATCAAGGTTTACCTCTTATTATCAATTAATTATTAAAGGAGCTGCAAAACAGGATTACATAAAGTCAATTTTTGTGATCAAAACTATTTTTTGCTAAAAAATCATTTATGTTTAAGTAAAGGTATTAGTATTAATTAATTAGTCTAGGTTCCATGAATTAATTATATATGCAGAGAGGTAGCTGTATGATAAGGTAAGTAAAATTAATTCGAAATTATTATCAATTAACCATAAAAATAAGTCTTAAACATGAATTCATAAAAGTTTAAATTAAAAATGCCTCCTTCCGTAACGCTGATGAATGCTTACTTCTCCTGATAATCTTCATCATCACTGTAAGTACCTGGAAGGGCGTCTCTTCTCATCTCCTCCATCTTTTCCTGAATCCTCTTATCTCTCGTATACAAGGTGGCGAAAGTCTGCACAGTCAATTGACCTAATAATCTTCATCATCACTGTAAGTACCTGGAAGGGCGTCTCTTCTCATCTCCTCCATCTTTTCCTGAATCCTCTTATCTCTCGTATACAAGGTGGCGAAAGTCTGCACAGTCAATTGCTTATTGCATATCATCTCATGTTCTTCAAGGTCTTCGAGGCGGTAATGATGATGGTTATCGAAGCGGCAGACGCCGATGTCCATCTTCTCCCCTTTTGCAAGCTTGTTCCGCTCGTAGGTTAGCCGACATCTCTCATAATGACCCCATAGTTTCCTGAAAAAGTACATTACAAAAAATGAAATGCGTAAATTAGTTCTTGAGAAACATGTCAGTATTCTTAGCTATTGTTAGTTAATCACATCATCCACATTCGCGATAAGAAATTTTTCACTGACTTATTGATCACTTTGTGTGAAGGGTCGTAAGGGCAACGGACCCAGTGCTCATAAAAGTCCAACTTTCCTTTGAAGTCCTTTGGCGGTGAGCATTCCCTTTCCCCCAACCACTGAACGACCGGGCCATCGTTTAATCCACTGTTTGATGAATAGTTGTATCCGCTATGATGACTTGGTCCGGAAGTGGACTCCTCCTGCAATGATGATTCGGTTGTTGTTGTTGTTGATGGGGCTGGAACTAAATCTTTTCTGGCTACCGTCTTCCTTCCTCTTCCTCGAGTTCCGGAGCCTGAGGTCCTCACTTCTCCACGATTCTTGGAATCACCTTCCATTTTGAACAATCTGTTGGAGTTAACAATTGACCTTTTGTTTTAATTTTTACTTTTCAAGGTAATTTTTTATCGAGACAGGATGAGGTCAAATTTTGCGAATTTTATTAATTGTTTAATTTTTATTACCGAGGTCAGTTCTTTTCACTTCTCTTAAATCGCTTTGAATTTTATTAGCGAGGTCAGTTCTTCTTGTCACTTCTCTCAAATCGCTTTGTTTAAAAACACTTCTTAGAATTTTCTGCCAAAATCAAGAGCACAAGTTGAAATCTCATCTGAGTAATTTCGAAGGAAAACGGAGTACAATGCAAGGATTTATTCTAAGATTTGTACGATTTCACTTTTTTTTGTTTTGTTTTATGATCGAGCCAAGAGCAAATCTCTCTTTTCTGAAAGAAGGTTATTTACGAGTTAGCCATCATCATAGTTCATTAGTAACTTTTTGTAAAATAACCCAGTAATTACTAAATTATTACGTACAAATTGAACTCTGAAAGAAAGTGTCGCATTTCATGTCGTTAAGTGTCGTCCTTCATCTCTTCTGTCCTGTCTATCTCTAGCGAGTCTCAGTAGTCTACCGAAGTAAGTAAAAAAGGAAGAAGCATCATTAACCGAACTTTGTTCCACTTTCCCCTTCATTTCCATCCATATGTTTCAATTCCAATTGCAGTAGAGACGAAAAAAAGAAACGTCTGGAAGTGGAAGCTCGTTCCTGCGGCTATATTTCAACAAAACCGTATGTCTATACGGTCTTGGAGGAGGTATAAAAATTCTAAAATAAAACAATAAAATCTTTCTTTCTCTTCCAGAATACCCATATATATGCCCATACCGTAGCATAAGCTCGAGCATGACCTGCATCACATTTAGGTGAATGGAAAACTTCGTTTTAAAATACTTCCCAACGAAGTAGTAACTTTATAAAATTTATCTTTCCTAAATGAGAAACCTTTTGTTCCAAGTTCCAACTCCAAGTTGCAGCCAAGAGAAAATGACGTAAAAATCGTTTTCCAGAGAAAAAGTAAAAAGGCAAAAAGCATTTCATTCATAAAGCATAGCATAGCTAGCCACGCAAAAGGCAGAATTGGCATCGCATCGGCAAAATCTTCCATTCCATTTCCAAGCAAGTCACACAAAGCAACGAGCGCACAATACCGTCCATCTACTCCATTCCATTTTCTCTTCTCCACGTCCGTCCACATGCAAAAACATAGCCAGGTCAATACACTCGCACTCCAAAACAACAGAGTACAAAAACATGAAGCTAGCAGCAGCAGCATGAGCATAAATAGCAAAAGCAGAGGGAGAATATTTTTTCGACTAGGATACAGTCACACAAAAACATACTCACATGCTCCTTTTTGTATCATCTCAAAGTAAAAACTGTAGTTCATTGCATTGCATAGTTTTTTTTCTCTTGGGTGTCCTGTGAAAAAGAAGAAAGTGCAAACCAGCCAGGATAATAGGCAATACCTTATTACGACGAAACGAAGTCTATGACACGCACATACGACAAAGATACACCACACCACCAAAAAGCCCTATTACGTTATCAAAAATCGAACGAACGAACTTTTTCTCAATTATCGCTTCTCTCACTCACACAAAGGCAAAGTCATACTTTCACATGCATTTACACACAGATTTACATAATAATATTACAGTAGTGCAATGCAACAAGAAGAACCAGAAAGAACGAAATATAGTACTACACCATCATCACCTCCACCACATCTTCAATCTTCATAAAAGCTCATCATCATCAAATCATTTCATCAAAGTTTTCTTTTCATCTTTTCTCTTCGCTCTGAGACTTTTGCTGAAGCTCTTCCTATTTTTTCTCTATACATCACATTCACATCATCGTCATCGTCTCTTCTGTCTTTCTTGTTTCTGTTTCTGATTCTCTGCTGCTGATGATCTGATTTTCTGATGTGTTCTTCTTCTGTGTTGTGTGGACAAAAGAGAAGAGGAGGAAAATAATATCAGGTGTGAATGTGAACTGAGAAGAAGTGAGAACCTTTTTTTTTATTTATTATTACTTTTCTCTCTCAAAAACATCATCATCACAAAAAAAAGTAATATCCCCTCTCTGATCTCTCTCTCTTTCTATCTATTTAGTCTCGAACTCAAATATAATATAATCCTTCGCAGTTCAGCATCATTATCGAAGCTCTCTTTTTCGCTTTTTCTGTCTTAAAAATCCTTATCAATATTTTTTATCTCTCTTGTTGTTTACTCTGACGTAAAATTCGATCGTAGTAGTACTATTTAATATTATATAAAAGTACAGAAGAGAGAGGGAGAAGAGTCAGGCAGGAAAGTGTGTGTACTATGTGTAGTAGTTAATAAACAAATATTTAAGTATAATTAAAATTTTTATTACTTTTTAACTTTTATGTAGCGATTTGCATAATTACGCAACTACACCGTCAAATTGCATTTTGCTGAGATTTATCATTCATTGATGGACACGGATAGAGGAAAAAGTAGATCTCTCAATTAACGACGAGAAGGCCAAACGAGGAAAAGAATTTTTATCAGTATAAAAAGTTTTTGGATGAGGATAAATCATTTAAAGAAAAGATATTATCTTGTTCCCTAATTGCTGATTTTGCAACCTGGATAATCATCAGGAGAAAGTTAAGTGCAGATTGATAGAAAGGATCCCGGAAGAAAACGGACTCGGGAACGTAAGATTTGAATTAAGAAACTGAGGAAGCTACTAAAGCAAAAGGTCATTCTTATATGGCTTTTCTGAACTGGGTGCGGATCCGTAGGAAGTTTATCATCGTCATCGAAGAGAAACGAAGAATTTACCAATTTGACAACGAATCAGTAACGACACCAGAAGAAGTAGCAACAGCAACAGAAATAGTGAAAGCATTCGTAGAAGTTTTTGATAAGAAGGAGAAGAAGAGTCAAGACGGAGCAGGAATCAATAAGGAAATTGATCATCCCTTAATTACCTTCAACCTAGTCCAACTTTTAATGAGTTTCTTGTCCGGACCACGGTCATCAAAGTGTTTCCACAACACGACAACGACGACCACCACCTCTGGAGGGGGAGCAGCAGTAGCAAGAAGAGGCGAAGTGGTTGCTGGAGAGACTGAAGAAATAGTAGACGGGGCAGTAGAAACTGACACAGCAGTTGCAGTAGTTACAGCAGTACCAGGTCAACAAATTCAGAAGGCACCACTTACGATTACTACAACCATTAGAACCGCGTCAGCGGTGGAAGCAACAACAGCACTTATATTATTATCAATCATCAAAATTGAAGAATTAACAGCAAATCTACTCTACTTTCTACTAGGCTTTTTTAAACTACTCTTTACTGCTTTTCAACAAGATTACAATTATTATGTAAATTTAGTAGCGGGCAACTAAAACAATTATTTAGGAGAAAATATCAATTTTAATCAAAAAAGCATACTAAACATATTAAATATTATTGTACCCTATAGTCGAAAAAAGGAAGTAGTTGTAAAGCGGTGAAAGGAAATCAAATTAAAGTCAGGCCAGAAAGAGGTAAATTAATGTTTAAAATACAAACGTAGTGGAAAGAATAGTAGGAAGGTTTTGCAGATATTTTTAAAAGAAAAATTGAAAAAATAATATTTTTAGAGAAGAAGAACTTGCTGCAGGGTTAATTTTAACAGGAAGTTAGTTAAAAGTTACACGCAAACAAGAGGTTCTTTGTTTACCTTTACTACCTAATAATAAGCCTAGTGCAAAAGAAGCCACAATTTATAGCCATACTATTTTAAGTAGATTGTACTTACTTACTTGTACTGTTGTTTCCGGGGAAAGCTTAATTGTTCTTCTGTACTTCTATTAAAGTAAGTCATTAGTCATAATAACGAATGATTTTTTAAATGTTTGATGGAAAGCGGCTAAGCCTTCAGCAAGCATTTGATTTTTAAACTTAACGCATAATAAGCAAAGATTTTAAAAGTGGGAGGAGAGTGGAGAAAGTTCAGATTTTGTAAGGTTTATTATATACAAAACTTCTGCTACTATACTATCATTAAACATACGTAGTATTTTATCTCCTTTTGACAGACGACTAAGATTTGCTACTTTATTGTATCTTATTGTTATTGCTATTAGAAAAGGAGTTACAGAAGAAAGAGACTTTTACCTTTTAAGATTTTAGATAGAATACTACGTGCACGGTGCGTCGTTGGTAATTAATTTACAAGAGTGCCACATAGATAGAGGAACAAGTTATTTTGTAAAAACCTATAAAGATGTCTTCAGTTGTAAGAATTCCTGGAGCTTGTACTGAGATCAGTTATAAGGGGATGAGGTTCCTAATTACCGAAAGGCCGAACGATATAGCTATGAGTACTTACGTCGAGGAATTGATCAGGTACGTATATTGTGAATAGACATATTAAATAGAATAATTCTATAATATGTCTATTATATTATGCAAATCAGATTGATTTTTGAGGGGAGAAAGTTCGACTGAATTGTGGAAATGTTTCAGAACTGAAGAGTTATAATTTTTGATGATTTGCTTATTATTTCAGATATAAAGTTGCGACTCTCGTCCGTGTGTGCGAATCTACCTATTCGCCAGAGAAACTGTCGAAGAATGGGATACAAGTGATTGACCTTAGCTTTCCTGATGGACAAGCGCCACCACAAGAGGTTCGTTCGTGGTTACCGTGCAATAAATTTAATTTATCTAGATATACAATAATATAATATAATGTTTAATTCCATGATTTTACTCTAAAGTTACTGGTTTGATTTATTTGCAGGTGATAGATAGATGGTTCGAACTCGTCCGCACCCAATTCACAGATAACCCTGAGGCGTGTGTTGCAGTTCACTGTGTAGCTGGTCTTGGAAGAGCACCTGTGCTCGTCGCACTTTCTTTGATGGAATTAGGAATGAAATATGAAGATGCTGTTGAGCTAATTCGACTGTAAGTTCGGCATCCTAAAAAATTGATTTTATGACTTAATGATTAATTCTTTAAAAAACTCTCTGTAGCAGGAACTAAATCTTTTGTATTTGTTGTTTTCTTAATTACAGCAAACGCCGAGGCGCAATAAACTCGAAGCAATTGACGTTTCTCGAACGCTATAAACCAAAATCCCGACTAAAGAACAAGGCAAACGGAGGAACCTCTCACCATCACTCCTGCGTACTCATGTAAAAAGCACTTCATCAGGACAAATATCGTTTTCATGAATTTAATTATTTTGTGGAATGTGGATCCGTCATCAATCACCATTAAATATGAAATATGCCCTTTTATATAATCAACTACGAGCTCCAAGAATAATTACGTAGAACTTCTTTAATTCTTCTCCATCTTTACCCATCATTATTGTTATCATCTTCAACCTCAACCGACCGACATCATGCATCAATCCTTAAATTGTTCACCTTCCTACATTTTATTAATGTAATTTGTAATATTATACTTCCTTAAAGTAGATAATGGATTTCGTTTGCTCCATTAAAAAAATAATAGTGATTCTTTAAAAAAAATAGTAAAACCCGTCGTCAACAATGATTATCAAAACATTATATCAATCATATCCGTGTCTAAGCATTAAGAACCAAAATTATTTGGCAAACAAGAAGTGTTGCAGTGTTGCTTCACTTCTGAACGTTTCTTACATCAGCTTTCTCTGTTTAAGTGGTAAGGTTGTGTGTTTAGATACTACTTTGACCTTTGTCAATTAGGTATGTAATTTCATTTCCTTAAAAATGTAATAATTCCTTCGTACCTTATATCAAACCGATCACATTACAATTATAATTAATTATTCTTATGAGTAAAATATATTTAGCAAACGTAACGTATATTATTAATTAATTACTTTAAACATGAAGAAATGCAACAAGAAAGAAGCGGAAAAAATAGTTTTTAGTTTCTTCGTTGAAAGTTTGATTTTCTGTTTTTAAAAGGCAAAAATTAAGAAATTGTTTTGCAAGTTAAGCGTGCTGCAAAACTGTTCTTGTATAATAAGAATATTATATGATAGCTTTTCTTTTCGGACGACCTCGCGTTTTTAAATATTTAATCGTATTTTTTGTGAAAAAGAAAAAAACTATTTAGGTTTATTTCTTCTCTTGGTTTCATCTTATACGCAGAGAGAAATAAAACAAGCAATATATTTTGTTCCCTTTGGTGATGTAAGTCATGATAAATATTATTGTGAATGAGAAAATGCAATTTATTGTTGATGATTCTGTTAATTGTTTGTTCATTCGTTCCTGATATATGTAATAGAGAATAAACGAATAAAAACAACCACTATGAATTGTGCCGTTTAGCGTCACCGTGTTCTAATTTTAAATTAAAATTAAACTTAACTTACATTAATAATACTAATTAATATGTAACGAGCAGTTTGATTTTGAAAATGTGCAAAAAAAATAATTCAAGAAAACGAATAAATAAAAAATGGACTTGTATTTTTTAAGAAAAATAAAAATAGCGACATAGCAGACGGTTAAAAGTTTTTTCGGAGATGGTTTTTATTCTCTCACCAACATCAAAAATTAGTACAAACAATGGATTTTTAAACGGATCTGGGTGTTTAACGGTTAGACTTAGCAACACGTTCCAATTCGTCCTTCTTTTTGATTGCGTAAGAGTTGGAAGAGCCCTGCACAAGAAAAAGAGAAAGCGTGAATCACAAAAACTCATTTTGCAGTTGAAAACTTGCAATTCGATAAGCAATAACCTTAAACATGACTAATTTAAAAGCATTTTAATTTTCCCTAATAAGCTTGAAAACAATGATTCCATCATCCGATCCGTCAATGACAGCAGATATTATCTACTACAAATAAATGGAATATAAAAATTTAATAAAATTGCATACGAAATATTTATTTACCTCTCCAGTTAGCAAATGAATGATTTCAAAAGCGTGCTTGACAATCCTAACAGTCATGAGTTTCTTTCCGTTGTTCCTTCCATGCATCATCAAACTGTTGGTGAGACGCTCCACAATTGCGCACTGAGCCTTCCTGAAACGCTTCACCTGATAACGACCAGCGGAGTGGGGAAGGTACTTGGCGTACTTCTCCTTTACAGCGATGTAATCCTAGAAAGTAACAAAAATACAAAAAATCGTTTACCTCCCATCTCACAAACAAGAAACCTCATGCCCACTAAATCACTTCAGGGAAATCCCGCTCAATAATTTATATGCACCCCAATTAGTTCAATTAAACCACACTTTCTTTTTCTTTACTATTTAATAAACTTTCAAATCACAAATTTGAAACTCACCTGTAATGACATGTCAGAAACTTGAACATCTTCACATGCCCACTTATTAAACAATTTAATATCCGGCAACTCAGCCAAAGCTTGAGCTGGGGCAGCAGCAGCTCCAGCATCATTATCCCAATTTTCTTCATCCATGATGATTAATTAAATATTTTAAACAGATTTAAAAAAACTTTTACAATTAAAATCCGATGATGGCAGATGTAGTTTTGGTAAAGGACCAACACAAATACACAGCTTTGCCTACTACAACAACACAACAGCAACAGTACAAGAGTGAATAGACATCATCCCTGTTATGATCCGGCGTGCAGACTAAATTTGAGACGACTGCCTCTTCCCCCTATTTTTGGGGCACCATGAGAAAGGA
>JAHZNJ010002561.1:0-12461 GCA_027744475.1 Lepidocyrtus cf. sotoi NNG-2020
TTCATGCTATAAAATCATAAACAGTTTTGATTAAGCATTCTAATTCCTCCATGGCATGGGGTTAACGTAAGTTTAATTTCATTAATCATTCATTACTGAGACACTGAAGTAAAAAAATTCTTAGTAATGGTCAGCTCACATCGTAAAAGAGTTTTTGTTCGAATCTGATTTAGTTTAACTTTAAATAAAAAAGAATTTTAACGAGGAAATTATCGCGCATAAAAATAAAATTATTTTTACGTACCCTCTGTGGGACTGTCAAAGATTTCTCAAACAAATCCCATATATTCTTTTTCAGCTTGTCTAACTGACTGTCACCAAACTCATCTTCCCCCACTAGGAACACAAGCTCCGTATCCTTTTTCATTTCCTCGTTTAATTGGTCTCGCTTCTGTTGAATTTTTAATTGGCAGCAGTGATCTATCATAGACTCATCAATACCCCAGTATTCCAACTCATCCAAATAGTCCATCACGCAAATCTCTTCAGCAAAATGCAATTTGGAGGTTCGATAAAGGTTTAAAATAACGCTGAATGTTTTTGGCTGCCGGTCAAAATAGTACTCATTTTCCTCCAATGAATAATCTTCACACAAGTCCAATATTTCATCGTGATTTCGCGCATTTTTAAGCTGGCCCAAACGAGTATCGGGGAGCTTGCCCAAGTTCTCCCAGAGAATTTCATGAACCTCTCCACCCACGTTGATTTTCACTCGTCTTTGTTTATGCTTGCTCTCTTTGATGGCTTGAGGAGTTGGGCATCTTGGTTGCTCTTCTTCATCATCAGCATTTTTAGACTGTTGAGACAGAGATCCTTTTGGACTCGGTAAAGGCTTAGGGGATGATGAGCGTGGTGAGCTTGGAACGTAAACGGTTACCGCAAGCGGATCTGTCTTCGACAAGCCTACCGTTGCCCCGCTTGCTATTACGGAAGAAAGTACAGATCGGGTTCCTTGCTCAACATCTTTCTCCTTTGCTTCCTTTCCCTCATTATCCTTATCTTTGTCCTAATAAGTTTATGGTGCATTAATAACAATGTACCAATTAAGAAGTAAACCGTTTTGTTTACATAGGTATTTACTTTAATATATATTTGTAAGTGATTTTTAAGAAAAATGTTTTACAGACCGATTTATCCATTTTTGAGAATAACAAGTGTGTTCATAATCAGATCAAGAAATTTGTTTTGCAAAATTCCAAATTTGCAAATTTCTTGTGTGGGTTTGTGCACTTTTGTTGAAAATTGCAACCACGGAAGTAAACTTTTAAAAGGACTAAGTCAAAATATCTTGTCTACGGGCTACGAACAAGGGACAACAACAACACTATTTGATTATTACCATGCAAAAATGCCCACTCGCTCACTTAAAATCTGAACAACTTTGCAGGTAAGTAGGACTAAGCAAAAATGGGCTGGCAAAAAAACTTGATGTTGACCGGTTCAAGCAACAACTAATGTAAGAACATCATTCTAATAAATAGCGAAAAATGTTCGCTTTTGCATTATCATCACCTTTATTAACCAGTAAACTGTGCAGAATGAAAATTACAACAACAAGAACTACACACGCTTACATGATCTTCCGTATCATTTCACCCAGCTAACTGCTTTGAACTGACTGAAGTCAAATGAACAGAAGATTCCTGAATATATACATAAGGTCCTGTCTTGATTTTGTCAAAGTGACCATTACACTAAAGAATGAAGTAATAATATCCTCAATCACTCCGTACCTACATAATATATCATGATTTCTTTTTGCAGAAGAGACGCTGCTGCTGCTGTTGTTGTTGTCTGTTATAAAACTGCCCAGTATCACCATCATCGCCATCATCAACAACTTCAGCTCATCTTCATTTTTCGCAAATAATTTTTTTTGAATTGCCTAAATGAAATAGAAGCAAAACAAGGCAGTAGCAACAACGACGACGATGACGACCAGAAGGACATAAATAATGTAGAAAGACAATGCAAACTGATAGAAAAAAATTGCTATATGTATTATAAAATGTTCTATGATGATGGTAATAATAATGAAATCAATGTTTCACTTTTTATCTGCAACTGTACAAACAAGCTACTACTATAACCCTAACGCAAAATTTGTAATAGTATATCCTGCAACTGTTCAACTTTTACTACTGAACTAGGCATCAAGTTAAAAGGCTATAAACTATCCCTTTCACAAAACCTAATACACCCTCTGCTTCTTCTTACCCTTTGGCTTGAGCTTTCTAGCCGAAAAGTAAACGGGGTAAAAAATTATTAATAAACCTCTTCTCCGACTACACATTTGCTATAAATATAAGTATGTATTAATAATTATATGTGAAAACACTTGACTTGTTGGTCCTAGTCTGCGCTGGACGTTGCTCTGCGCTGGATAGGAACTTGTCACAATCTCATTGTCTTTGTTGAAGCTTCCAATGCCACCCATGGTTAACAGCTATCAAGAATGCTTGAATCTATGCAAATTAAGTACATTAAATTCAACGCTGCTGGGGATCAATATTAAGGTTCAGTGGCTCGCAGTTGGGCTTAAAGGATATGACGTTCAACCCAACTATAGTTTGCAAAAATTTAAATAACACTGCTTGAAATCAGTCTGGTTTGGTATATGGACAGAGAACCACCAATTGCAATTGCTAACTGTGGTAGCTCATATTAATACACCACACAAGCTTGTTCAGTTCATTCCATTTCGTCAAAATGCTTAGTAATCCATTCATTTTGTAATGATGATGATTATGAGATGAAGCAGCTTAGATCTCATGTAAAATAAAAATATGATGTATGACGACGTGGGGTTGGAAGCCGATTTTTTGGCCACCACTTACTTACAACCACACTGAATCATTGTTAGCAAATAGGGGTTGTACGCGTAATTTGCATTGTGGCAAATTATTCTCGTAGTTTTATGCATTTATTTAGCTGTGTTTATTTATGAATATACATACATTGGCTCTCCCTTTGCCACGATGCTAACTTTCTGACTAACTGTCAAGTTGTGGCTTCTTTTAAATGAGCGTAATCCTTTATGTTGCAATTCATATAAACGATGCTATGTATTTTTCTATGTGGATTATTTCTATTTGCCATTTTTAAATTTGCTCTAAAATGCAAAACTATTTGCTCATCATCGCAAACACAGTTGCAAAAATTTTGGGACCATGAAGTACTAATACGAAAACGCATGATTATCTTTGTGGTGTTGTAGAATTCTTTACTTCAGTATTTTCATTTAATTTTGGCCTTTACATTGAATTTTGGCTTTTTCATGCATTTAATTGAAGGCTTCCCTCGAAGTTTCTCAATTGGATAGATAATCACATCTTTCAATTTTGAATTTTGAAAATGATACATATCGTAGATGCAGTTACGGCTCTTCTAAAATACACGTTCATCAATCATGTAATCCGTTGAAATTAGTGTGTTAAGCACCTTCAAACACACTTGTTGAATCTCTTTGTAAGACGAGACGGTATATTTTTATGTTATATAATCTGTTTCATCAGATTTGGTATACACAAATTACATGATTGAAGGTTAGGGTGATTATTTAAATTGATGAAACCACAAATCAATCGCTGGAATAACGTGTGGTTATTCTGCTGTACATACATATTTTCTAATCCCGTTCTCACTTGGTTAGCATAAACATGGTTTACAACTTACGAAAATAGATAATACACTTTTTTACATCATCCATTGTCAAATCGATCGATCCTAAATCATTGTTGTGCAGCTCCATAAGTTGAAGTTGCAGATTATATAATTAAAATTCTCTTCACATGATGGATATACAGATGAAACCATTGTTGTGTGTGTGTGTAGCGTACAGCGTGGTATTGTGAATATAATATGGGGAATTCTAATGCGACATCATTTTCATTATAGAGAAACTTACAAGTACTTAGTTTGTAAGGCTTTGTAAGTGATTGTAAAACTGCATCCGATCTCAGCTTTAGCTGAAATCAAAATCGGTAAGGCAGATGATTCATGAATATGACAGGGAAAGTGAAATTGATCTTTTGAGGGGACAACACAGGTGTATAGCGGACACTCGGATAAGGGTGAATGACAGGTGTGCTTAAGAATTGATGTATGTATGAGAAGAATACTTCTGCTTTCTATGACATCATATGAAAATTAATATGACGATGCATTTTTAAAAAGAAATTTGCACTCAAGATTTGCATAATCACACATTAAGTGCTGGCTCATCTATGTTTGCAAATATATAATATAGAGTTGACTGTAATGTTTTCTTCTTATCATTAAGATTAGATCCGATTAGAATTTATGTTGCAAATTAATAAGACTGTTTGTCTCCTAATTTTTGTCGAGGAAGGCGGAGTAAACTGGAACGAAAATGAAAAATGGCTCATCCTGGACGACTTGCTAGAAAAATGCTTGCAACGAATAGTTTTACCAATTTTCTACGAATATTATAATCAGTTTGTATCACAAAATCAACTTTTTTTGCAGAGTTCCATTTCTCAAGATCGTAAAACCTTCCTCTTGATTAAACACTTTTAGGCGGAATAGTGTTGAATATCCAATTTTGTAGATGCTGGGTTTGATAGAGCCTCATCCAGAAAATGCTTAATTTTACTGTCAAGAAGCCAAAAGGCCCTCATTTTGATTCTTCTTCTTTTTCACATGCATGAACAGAGTGATATTGGTCTTCTTCACTCAGCAAAAAGCAGAAAAGAGTGAGAGAGATTAATTGACAGGGTGAGGGGTGAGTCTGATGATGTCATGTCTTTTTGCTCTTTATTCACCACGTCTAGCTAGAGTAATCTTCAACAGTTTTATATTCCAATTTAAATATCTGGCTATTTTATGTTTGGAAATTATACAGTAAAAAGTCTAAGCCATAATGCAAGTTTTAAGTATGAGTCTGATGAGCAAATTCAAAATTTATATGCAATATTAAGGAACTTAATAGTTACTTTTTATTATTGTGACTTTTGGTTTTATGGGAAAATTTTATACTTGCAAATAAGCATTTATCTATAAAAAGCACAACAACACGTTAGTTTTTAAAAAATGTTTATCCCATTTAGAGCTTTTGTATAAAATTAGAAGGAAGTTTTAGAATACTTTACTTGTGGCTACGAAAATCTCTAATCGTGTTCACTCAAAAGCTCAAGCTTACGTGTGAATCCTTTTGTGTAATCCTTTTAATGCTCTGTGTTTTGTTTAAAATGGCCATAAATTAATGTCAGTTTATATGCAAATGATTAGTAGCCAAATAGTAAGAAGTCGTTTTTCAAATTAAGCGTCGATGGCAATGGCAATCTTTTCCCACCTGGAAACATTTTTAAACTTCAAAATTATGTGTTTGTGTGACAACTTAATCCAGATATTTTTTTTCCAAACTTGGCAATTTGGCATTTGCGTTGACAAAAATTCATCCATAAAATGATCGTTGCCATTCATAGTACATCATCGAGAATGGACTCGAATGGAGTTTACATAAATTAAAAATGTAATTCATGAAAGAAAGTTGAGCAATTTCAATAAAATAAAAAAAGTTGATCGATTTCTATTTTTTGAAGTATGAGTTTGTTTTTTATTAATGCAGCAACTGACACTAATTTAGCAATAAAATGAAAAATCTCGTTGAAACTCGCTTATTTCATTCTCCGTAAAAATGGCACCTAGACTTGCCATTTACGATTTATTTAAATGACTAGTTGACGACCATCGCTGGAATAACAAAATATGTAAAAAAATTTAATGGGATATAAACGAGAACACGGCCAATTAGTGCGGTCATTTTGGCTCACAAAATTGTTCTCGCTTGTTTGCATAAATGATTTTAATTAAATCAGTTTCTTATGAAATGATTTTCACTTTTTATATAAGCAGTGCTTATTAAGCACCCAATTACTGGAAAGCGAAAGAAAACAGTTTTGTCTAGATTGCATAATATGTCGTGTTGAGCATCGTGTGAACAAACAAAATTATTGAAGAGGTGATCAACTATTTGGCTCATTACCATCACCATCAGCAGCAGCCGCTCAACCCTGGAAAATCTAATTTGCGCGCTCCATTTAAGTTAGTTTTATTACTGTCACAGTTTTATTAAAGACCGCGTTTCCCTAAAATAAATATTTCACTTTACAAAATTTTCAGACGCCGCTTTTGACCATTGACAAAGTATGTTATATAAAATATATATAACTTTAAACGTAATACGAAAGCGAAAGGAGTATGAGCACGATCAACTTACTTATGTGGGAGTGCATGCATCATTCAGGAAAGCTATTGCTGAATGTTTTCTACAAATGGGACTGTTGTTATCAATAAATACCTAAATTAGTTTCAATTACGCAATAATAAACTCTGATTAGATGTAACATTTTACGAATCGATTGTGTATCCGTTCATCCTCACAGAATCCATTCAATCTCGCTATTTGCTCCACAAAATCTTCAAAGAATTACTTGAAGAACTAATCCAGTCCAGACGAAGATTTGTATAATGCATTATACATGCAAAAGAGCCCATCATCTAATTGTGAGTTTTCGTCAAACCAGCATGGAAACAACCTCATTTCCAGTAGTATGGAATAACAAATCCCAACAACAATCAACGGACCACGCCAATTGGCTAAGGGCGTATCATGTTTCACGATTCATTTTGATTAAGCTGTACGTTATTTGCCATGAATAGAGTTGGGAATATTGAAAATTTTGTTTTAAGATTTTAATTTAAATTCACTGCTCAAACGTTGAATTATTAAACGCTGAAATAAATTATTTTTGAGATTACCAGATTACAAACATGGATACAGGGTGATAGGATGTGGGAGAATTGTAATAAAATTTTAGTGGCGCGCCGATGACCATTCTATTTGTGCAATTCTTTTGTGAACAAACTTGTGCCAGAATATTTTTATAATTTTTTCATCAGAATGAATAATGTTAAAAGGTTTATGCAACATTTGGCTCATCAATATCTTTTTCTGCGCATCTTCCAAAAGTAGCATCCTTCCAGTAAACTCCAGTTGTAATTTTAATTTGATCGTTGACGGTGCAATTGCTTTAAAGTAAAATTGAAAATCCAAGCCACAACGAACAAGTGAAAATTGTTCGATATAATTCAATCTTAAAAGAAAACTCGTAAATATTTCCAACTCATTTATTAAGTGTGAGCTTCATAATATTTTTCACAATACGCTTAATTATTTCGTGCTGGTTTAATGAATGAAAGTTGGCATCGAATGTAAATCATTAATTTTGCCATAAAACTTCAAAATGGAAAATTTAATGACTTCTTATTTTGAGATCGTAACCCGTATACGATTAATAATTTCATATCAAGTTTTTGACGAATATGCCTATGCAAATTAATATGACAGAGCCGTTAGCGTTTCTTCAAAGTCTGTCATTTTCATTTTCATTAGGCAATTGGAGTCAGCAGTATGGTTAGTCATTTTTTGCAACAGGCAACAACCTTCGTACAAACAATAGTTAATGTCACTATTGACATTGGAACATCCAGCCAGCCCTAGCGCTAGTTGGTTTTTGCATAGTTAGAGTTGAAAAAGTTAAGTGGGAGACAATGCATAATCGTTAGCGAAAAATTAGATCAAGTTGAAGAAAGAGGTCAATGTTAATGTGTTTTAAATTAGTTGGACAGACCTGGAATAAATTGGACCTTAAACTAGTATTTGTAAATACGGCTTTGTGTATGAATCAAGAAGGGTTGGAAGTTGAGAAAGAGGAAATACTACGCAATGTTACATTATTTGAATATGAAATGGGTTAAGTTCAGGATTCAGAACAATGAGCAATGTTTGCACAACAACACAACTACAAATATCTTTATTTCCTACTTTACAAGTTGATGGGCGACTTTTGATGTTTGCTTTGCAGATTTTTGCTCCAAAGTATGTATCTGGAAGTAATATCACTTTGAGGGTAATTTCAATAATAATTCATCTTCAGTTTATTATCCTTTTTAATAATTAAGTAAAGAGAGACGATGTGTGTATGCACATTACTTCACTTACTGTTGATCATGTAGTAAGTATAATACGTTTTATGACATTGACTACTCATTCCACTTGATTTATTTTTTTGAGTAAATGTAGCTGGTGTCATTAATTACGTAATTAGTGATGGACATTTACCCTTACTCTAATCCAGTCAATGAACACTGATTAAATTTCCTGGCCACCCACTCAAAAAGCTTAAAAACTCAACCCTTTACGAGAATGAAAAATTTTCCGTCGACAGCAATCTAGCAGCAATGCAATGCTGGTGCTAATTAATAATGCTGGTATGATAATTTCTGATGAAGCCTTTTAATAAATGTTGAAGCTAAGGGGTTGTTTGCTGAAGTTTAAATTAGTACAATTTATTCATGTCTGCTATGCATGTAACGTTCTAACTTCCTTTCGTATAAGATTCTACATAACTTTCATTGATTTTAAGCTCTAAACTATTTGAACTAATAGCTACTTAAATTAGGTAGGCACATTTTAAAGTTTTACCATTAGCCTTTCTTGGGGATGCATAGATTTAAAAAAGGAAGAATTTGCACTTAAAATTAGCCCGAAAAGCACGTCCGCAAGTCCGTATAGTTATTTAATGCTTGGGGTAGTTGAAAAAATCATGTTGTTGTAAAATAGGGATGTGCACGTCGAATCAAGTATCGAAAGCAAATGATTTCCTTTACTTCAATTGCAAATATTGCACCTATTGGCATTTTCCCTCAAAAGGTTCGTAATCCATAATCAGCACAAAGTATAACGGATTGACATATCAAACGCTGCACTACTGGTAGGAGAAAAGATTTTTGCAAAAGTGGATAGCGAATGGTGATCATTATTGTTCATACCTTATATATTCTGCACATTACTTGACATTTGATTACAACTAAATCTTCGAATAAAACTTTATATCTTGATATTTGATACTGTGGTGGTTGTTAACTTACAAACTCACAATGCCCTAATCTGTATTTTGTTGCGATTTGCACTTTATTTAGAATGATGTATGAAATGTCAATTAGTTTAGCCCAAAAATGCAGCTATTGTTGACATATTTGGTCAAGTAAGTAAATCAACATTTACCAATAATTTACTACAAATGAGTCGACCTTTGAGAATATTGTAAAAACTGTATGGGTAATAATAGTATTGTAAACCGTTTGCGATACAAAAAGGTCATGTACCTGTGTTTTACAGACCAAAATAAAACGACAATTACAACTTCATTAAGTACATCCTCAAAATGATTAGCTTAGTACTGATTTACTGACAATTTGAACTTTTTGAATCTACTTATAGTATTTGAAAATCATTTCATTTCAATACATATATGCAATCGCCGGCGTAGAATATTTTTTTACATGGCAGTAGCTGTCACAGATTGAATTCAGTTCAGAAGCTACTTTTCCCGGAAAGGAAATTTTAGCGAAAATGAAAGGGCAGTTTAAGAAAGTTTCCACAGAGCAATTTAGGTTTACATTACAAAAGCGGTTGATATTTTTAGCGAATTCTTAAAAAAGCTTTGTGCAGCGCAGCACACGTTCTGTCTGAGCTAAGCTATAAACCACTCCGAATACGAAAAGTTACCCAATATTTTTGTATTTTTAATAACATAATTAATGGGGAGCTACTTTCTCTAACAAACAAGTTGCATTATAGTAATTTTGCTCATGTTTTACTTTTATCAGATGTAAATCTTTTGATACTTTTAAGCACCTGCACCCTTTACTGTTTCATCAAATTAAATTCATACCATCCAGTGAGTACGGAGGAATCATGCTTCATAGATTGTTAGCTTCTCTTCTGTTGCGTTGTTGCTGCGTTCATAATTCTCTCACCAACTCTTTGCTACTGCAATCCGCCTCACTCACAACACAACTACAGCTACATGATGGAAACATTTCCCTTCGTTTTTCACGATTCTCATCTCATCATCATTGCATCGTTATCATCATCATGTCCTACGAGGTTTCTCGCATGACTGCAAACGCAGACTGTTATTATAGGTAGCTGGTAGCTCGTGTAGTAGTAATTGCAGTCTACTTGAAAAACTGACGAGAGAAAACTTATCGCGGGTGAGCATTATTTTAGTCTATATACTACTTACTTTTCACAGCTTGCTCCCTTCCTCATTTAACTCTTTGCATGTTCTCGTTCAAGTTAAGGACGAGAGAACAGCTATAATAGTTTGTTGCACTACTGCACTGTTGTTGTGTATAGAAATGTTGTAGATTCGATTCGACAAACGGAACAGATTAAAATACCCCGTTTAAAATCTCACTCTATACCATATCTACCGTAGAATAAAGTAGCAATGGCAAATAATATTGCAATATCATTCTGTTTTTCATAACGTCAGAAAAAGGCAGAATCTCTTACCACGTAAAAAAGTAGGAGAGAAAATATTACCCAGCTGCTGCTTTATACATGAGAATTTTTCCCGATAATATATGGCTGCATAACCAAAAGCAGAACCACACACAATGAAAGGGTAAAGAAAGGCTCCGATATGCGAATGTGATGATGTTTTTCTTTTCTCTGCTCAATACAAAACAAAAGATTTTTTGCACTTTGCAGTTGCACAGTTCTTGTTTGATGATATGGCTAAATGAAAGGTAGTAGGAAAACATGACACTGTCTGCTGACTAATTCCCTTATTTTGACTTGTTGAATCCCTTTTAAAAATATCATTCTTATCTTATAAGGGCACAAGACAAGGGAGTGCAGTAATTAAAATTCTCAAATAAATAATATCATTATTTAGTTGAACGTGATCGATTAATCTACACGTAGTAAAGTAATTGGCTGCTGCAGGTGCAATAATTAATAATATTCCATGATTTGTAAAGAAATTAAGGAGATTAAGTGTCAGTCGAAGTCTCATATTCAATAATTTAGTTTTAATTGTTAATATAATGGAGAATTATGTGCTACTTCGACAAGACGCTGAGCTAAGTATTACCAATAATAATAATAATGTCAAGGAAGAGGAAGATTTTGACAAGCAGCATCAAAACCATTGTGATAAATGTTTTAGTCCTGTCCGGTGCTTGAAGTATAGAGGTTTGCATAAAAACGATCCCAAAGTTGGAGTAATTACCTGTCCGATAATTTCATGCTCAATTTGTGGGTGGCAATTTCACGAATGTAAAAAAGGAGAACATGAGTTACTTTGTGAAAGGGCTAAGGTGTCCTGCATAAATAAAGAATTCGGATGCCCTTGGATAATGGAGCGATCTCATCGGTCAAGGCACTTGCTTAGCTGTCCCGCAAGGTTTGTTAAATCAAATCCAAATAGTATGCTAATCATCTTCCTACAATCTTCACCCACCTTTATTTATTAGAGCTTTTACTTTAATTTGTAGTGTTGTGGTATGCACTATGGAGTGGAATCGTTGGCCTTTGCCTCCTGGAAAATCTCAACCATTCGCGATATTGGACCAGGATCATCCAGGTTGGTATATTTCAGTTAATTGCTTTGCAATATTGCAATTAAGTCAATGATGTTTGAGATAAAACATTCGAGTTTTTTCTTATTAACTTTTGCAGATGTATGTGCAGCTATGTTAGACCAACAGACAATAAAAACGTGGAAGGAGAATATCCCAACGTCTCTTAAAAATACTCTGAAGACTTACATGAATGAGCGTCACCCTATAATGCCGCTTGGAGTGTCAGGTCATCGTATCCCAAAATGTATAATTGATGCAAAGCTTCTGAATGACCCCGACGATATATCTGAATCACCGGACACAACGGAACATGACGAAAGCTCAGACTCGCCTTGGGGATCCAAAAAAGCTCCTCCTGGGTTGCAAGAAAGCGTTTGCCACAAATTGAAAGCGTTAACGTTCGAAAATAATGGAGGCAGCGGTGCTAGTAGTAATGGAAGCAGACCACCTTCAGTACGAATTGTAAATGAGCTTCCAAAGGCCCAAGGATCATTGAAAGCGGAAGCTTTGGACACAGTTTCCAATGGGATAGAAGAGAATAGAAGGGAAGAGGACGGTGACCAAGACGAAGACTTGGACGATGGATCCGCTTCGTCATCTGCCGCTGACTTGCTAAGCTGTGATAATAACGATGGATGGGAATGCGATCTCTCTGAAGCTTTAAAGGGTTATGATACACCAGAGGTTCTACTTAAAGAAAAGTCCATCAGTCGGAAGGGACCACTTTTAAATTTAACTGTTGAAATAATCTCGAAATACCAGTGTAAACCGAATTCGATGTACTCATTCATCTGCGCAAGGGAATTTAGACGGGACGAGTTGGCCGGCCACTTTAAGCACTTTCACACAGAAATACATACGCAGCTTAATGGGTGGCTATTTCAACGTTGTCCGATGGCTAATTTAGGCTGCTCATTTGGAATTTATAGACTGTTTCCGAACAATCAAGATCATCGCATTGTGTTCAACCATGCGCTTTCAACTTTCAGTCATGCAACCAG
>JAHZNJ010002562.1:0-16916 GCA_027744475.1 Lepidocyrtus cf. sotoi NNG-2020
AAAATAAATTTGATTAGAATTGAACAAATGATATTATGCATTAAAAATTTATTTTTGGCATCATGGCATCAGCCGCATTTTGCTGTTGTTTTCATTCATTGTAGTTTTGTAAAAAATAAACTCAAAAGCTGCAAAAATTATTAATTCTTGTAAATGGTTCAAAAACGTTTATTTACTAAACATCTTTGCTATATGAGAAACATTCATACAAAAATAATAATAATTTATAATCATTTGCATTACGTCTGCATTACCCCTTTTAGTCTTTACGATAAAATATAATTAATATGGCATAATAGACTCGGTATACAAAAACTTTTAATTACAGCAATAAAAATATTTAAATTAAATTTAAATTTATCTTCTCCTTAACACTTCTGTCAACAGTCCATGATGCAAAGTGATGGGTCTTGTTTTGGTAAACTTTCCTTTATACTTTTTATGTCCACCGCCGTATTTTTCATCTTTTCCATATTCTGGTAAAAATCCTACGTTTTTCACTACAGTTAAAAGGGCATCTGTAAGTCCCTCTGGAACTTCAGGGAGTAGTGGAGCAGGCCTGTACTTCTTCCAGTGTGGTGGTCGTCTTGCAGGCTTTGGCTTTGGTCGTCTTCTGTACTTCTTCCTCCTCCGCCATCCAAACGATTTCAATAAACCGATTGATTTCTCCTTATGCTCAGGTGAAGATTCTTCTTCGCTCTTTAAAGCACTCGGAGGAGTGTTTCTTGTTGCCCCGTAGTGGTTTGGCTCTGCGTAATTGCCAAATAAGTCACTGGAAGTGGAGTCTTCATATGGGCCTTGTTCATCATCATCTTCCGCTAGTAAAATGGTTTCATCATCGCTGAGAGCAGCTTCAGTTTCGGCGTCATCGGCATCGGCTTCTTCAGCATAATCACCGTCGTCGTCGTCATTAAGTACAGCTACTTCGCCATCATCACCATCTTCCGCTTCTTGTGCCACAACCTCATACTCAGCACTTTGTACTTGCTGCTGCTGCTGTGGGTAGTCATATTCAGACTGTTTTCCCCACTTTGATCTGACAAGGGAAGGTCGGGATGTTGTCCAATCATTGTAATGAATTCAGGAGCGGTGTCTTCTTCTTCTTCTTCACGTTTCTGTGGCGGCTTTTGTGGTTTCTGGGGTCTCTTCAGTTTCAAGGGTAAAATTGATGGAAGTTTATTTTTCAATCTCATAGGCAATGGGGGAAGTCTCTGTGGCTTCTTTCCTGGAGGAGGACGTCCTCCACCACCACCACCAGGTGGTTTCTGGAGATTCATTTGTGGTTTAGGAATTTGAATTGAAGGGACATAACGGAATGGATTTAATTGTGATAATTTTTCTTTCATGATTGATAGCTTTGAATTATCATGATGAGGTAGTTGTTGCTGCCTCCTCTTCTTGTTGAGATTACTCGGCCTTCTTTGAACGGGTCTGCGTGGCCTGGGTCTATCATGTTGGACGGGCTTAGAACGCTTCTTTGGCTTAGGCTTTGCTACTTTTTGTTTTTTCTTAGGTTTTGCTTTTTGCTTTGGTTTTTGAGATGCTGTTAAGGGTTTTGGGGTTCTCGCATTTGCATTTGCATTTACCAAGGAAGGTGCAAGGGACTCAAAATACTGCTGGTACAATTGCTGCTGGTCAAAATCATAATGTCCATAAGGTAGATAAGCATACTGCTGATAATCGAAGAATGGGATTTCTCCATCATCTTGTGGCATTTCTATACTGCTACTACTTGGCGAATTAGCAGTGAATTCATTTGCTTGCCAAAAGTTCCCTAAATAATCCATTATGCCTCTCTTATCTCCATCATCATTTTTATTGTCACTTCTGCTTCTGGATGATGAGCTGCTATCTGATTTTTCTTTCTTTTGTAGTTGTTGACTGGTTATTTCACTCTTTGGTTTTGAAGGAGTTGTGCTGGCTAAGGCTAAACCACTCCTTGACTGAAATTCCGTTGAAGATATTGAACCTGGTTCGTACTCTCCTTCTTCTACATAATCCACGTCAACATCATCATCATCCTGCTCCCCACTGAATTTATTATTAAATTCTATCCATCTTGCTTTGTCGGGGTCATCAATATCTATGATCAAAGGGGCTGTGTATTGTAATCCAGGATCTTCCTCACTGCTACTACTGCTTCCAATGATATCATCAAAATACTCTAAATAAGACCCGGTCGAGTGTGAAGTTGGTAGATGTAGAAATGGCTGTGATGATGATGATGATGATGATTTTTTAATCTGGCTGAGTTGATGCGAATGATATAGATTAGCAATCTGTGCATGTGCCGAGAGAGGAGGAGGAGCTTGACCTGTCGGCATCCCAAAATCTCGGAAGAGATACGGTCTACTATTACTACTACTGCTGCTGCTACTACTAGCGAGATTCACACCACCGGAACAACTTGAAACGTTTACTTGTAAACCGAGAACCAATGCAATTAGTAGGATGAACATCGTCGAAGAAACCGGAAGTTGGGTTGAGGGATCCATCATCAACCGAAACTTCTAAAGATTTGATCATAAAACAAAACAAAAATATTTTTCTTTGAAAAAAAATTGAAAAATGTAGGATTTTTTGCTCATTCAGCGCCACTACCACCACCGCACCGGTTTTCGAGCTTAGGCTAATAGCCTTTTGCGCTTTTTATATAATTACAGTTTAATTACCTTTAAATGAATTATTGGTAACGTTCCCATTTCGGGGAAGAATTGAAATGAGAGATTCTCGGCGAATCTCTCGGATTTATTTTTTTAGGTAAAAATGATTATGTATGAAATTCAATCCACTTTCGGTTCTTGGTATGATGTAGGTAGGAAATTTCTACGATTACTGGAAACTGAAGGCAGTTTGTTTTTGGTTCGTGTAATAATATTGCTCCTTCTTCCGTATATTTATCATTAAACATTAATTTCACTTTTCGCTACATCACTTTTTATTTATTGTAGCACACCACCACGCAGGCACGCACACACTTTTTAACAATTTTTTTTATTACGAACAAATTAGGATTGTTTTCCTACTGCTATTACTATTAGTGGTGCTATTATTAGTATAATTTTTTTGTAAATGCTTTTTATGCAATAAAAAGAAGAGAAGGTGCTTTGTCCTCTCTTCTCCTTAGAGAGATTTAAAAAAGATTGCTGTTAAAAAATAGTTGATGCTGCAAATCAGCTTTCTAAACTGCATGAAAGTACGTAAGCAAGGAAGGGATGATAAAAAATAACGTTTTTCAGTTATTCGATCACCCTTCTTCCCTTCATATTATTATTATAGGACACTGATTGCAACCTATACCTTTCCTGTATTTTTTACGTAACAGCAAACATCGTATTTTCATTCATGTTATGATCGTCTTTGTCATTATCTCATCTCACCGTTTGGTCTGTAGAAGGAAAAGAAATCTTGAATGATATGAGACCTCTGCTTCTTGTTTGAAAAATGAAATGAAAATAATGTTTTCAAATGAAAAAGAAAAAGTTATACGATGCTGATGATATGATGGTCAGTCAGGAAAAGGACCAGAAGAGAACGAGTGAAGAAGTCGCAAAAACGGTACATGAAATGGGGAGGAGGTTGTATTGTATGAATATTACTGTTTCAAAGAGTCAACTTCAACAAATTCATGAATCATGAGAGAAATATTCACGAGTTTCTCTTTTCCTCTCCGAGTTTAAAATTCGGTTAGACAGAGGTAGAGGTGATGCTGAATTTGTTTTGTTTTTTTACATTTTCAACGAAGTTTTTAATTCTTTAAAAGGGGGATGGTGATGAAGATCGATGATGACTGACTCGTATCGGGAATATCGGGATTTTTTATTAAACAGTTGATTGGGATGAAATGAAGGGAGTTGGTTCTGATTTGGCAAGAGGCTTCACCCGCATCTCCTCATAGTCTACTGCAGCAGCAAGACATCATCATCAACATATTATGAAAAGGTCATGGCCATGTAGTAGTATAAAACTTCTTTACAAATATTGTAAGAACTGTCGTGAGTATTGTAAGATCATGCAAAAGGCATTTTTATAATGAAAAGATGAAACGGGAAGGCAAAAGGCGAGGGAAATAAATTCTAATTTCTGGCAAAAGCAAGCAAAGTAATAGCAAATAAGGCGTTATGCATAAAAATTTTGTTAGGAAGCAAGGAGGAAGAAACTGAATTTTATGCTTCGAGGCAAGCCCAAGAGGATGAAAATCTCCAACAAGATTTACAGTTTTTCTTTTTCTTGTTTTTTTCTTCGTCTTCTTCCTATCTACCTGTGGCGAGTTGTTGTTGTTGTTTACATGTCGTTGAATTCTTATGGACTTACCACCACTTTGTTTACTCTTTTGTGTGGAGAAACATGTCTGCAAAAAAAATAATATTTATGCGCTTTTTGGTTATATAATTCTGTCTTCTGTCAAAAATTTGCTGGAATGGAGTTTAATTTTTTTCTTGTTTCAAGTCTAATGTTATTTTGAAATATAAAAATGTAGATTTTTCTCGTTAATTCAAAAATGATATATCCGTAATGGAATACAATAAAAAATATTAAATGCCAATGCCCTCATCATCATCATCATCCCTTTCTCCCTTAATGATCAGCATAATTACGATGAAGGTGAAAGATTTTTTTTTAAAGAAAAGTTATTATAACACGTCTCTTGATTCACTCAACTCGAATGCAAAAAAATGCAAACATTAATGTGAAATGTACCTACCCAAAAAAAAAAACTAAGCATACCTACATCATCCTATTAGAACCAAGAACCGAACAGAGAAAACGTTTCTTTTCCGAAGATAAAGAAACGAAATAATATTGAATAAAAACCGGATTTTTTTCAAATAGCAATCCAAAAGTTCAGCGTCTTTCTGATCATAAGAAAAGAGAAAAATTGTGCAGATTATATTAAAGTAATATTCAAAAGAAGAAAAAGAATAAGAAGAATCAAGAACCGAGCCTTTTTGATGTCTTCGACCTCTTGGATGAAATGAAACAACAAAACTTTTTTCTTCTTCAAAGGGAGGATTAACGAAACATAGCTCATAGCTCGGAGAAAAATGTAAAAACCAGCTTTCTGGCTGTTTTGATAATAGTAATACGAACACCTGTCCAATATCTGTATTTAATCATGCAAATAATAAAAAGAATTGAATTAAATTTATGTGTACCTATGCATGTAAAAGGAACTAACATGAGCAGGTTACATTTCCAGTAATCCCTTTGCTTTGTTTTATTATGACGTAATGAAAATGCTATTTACATAATGTTGTGTTTATGCAAAATGTTTCTAAACTTTTGGGGTAATATGCAAAATTTCTCACTGCTACGGTTTATATGCAAATAAATAAAATTTGGAAGTCGAACGAGATGATTTTAAATTCTTTTTAGTTTTTGTTTTTTACTGGATTTTCTTGACTCTGTTTTCTCTTTATAAAAAAAAGTTTGTATATTTGGTAGATAGAATCGAATTCTTCACAAGATTGATGATGGGTGACTAAACACATGACATTGACATGACACAAAAAAGAGACATAAAAAAGTAAAGTATAAATGCAATAGTTATTATAAAAGCATGTGACAATCTTGCAGTTTTCAGTACTGTTATGTATAAAATACATGAACATCGTCTTAGTACATAATAGTAATACCCCTTTCAGTTTGAAATCATAAAAAATTCGCACGCTTTTTTGATGTTATTGTGCGTGGATATAATCTTTGAGACACTATAGATTGCATTATTATTTGTTGAGTTGAGATTATTTCGAATTAAAGTCTCAGCATAGATGTTAGCTAGCTAGAGGTTGAGTTTATCCCCTTCCGCCGCCGCCACCTCCTCCGTGTCCCCATCCCCATCCCTGAAAAGTAAAAAAAATAACAGAAATTAGTTTTATTTCCGGTTGCAAAGCATAGGTATAATTTACGACTCGTGTAGACGAAAGACTCAGGAGATATGAGAGCTCAAAGCTTAATTTTGACACACTAAATTTTATTTAAAATGCAATTGCAAAAATTGGGGTCAAAGGTCGCAATGACTTAATTAGGTTAATGCATCTACCGTCAATCAACTTTAAACTCATATCTCCGGAACCCTTCATTGAATGACGCCTGTATAAGTGCTAANTGCATCTACCGTCAATCAACTTTAAACTCATGTCTCCGGAACCCTTCATTGAATGACGCCTGTATAAGTGCTAATAATGTGGCTTACCTTCTCTTGATGATGGATGTGTTTCTGGCCGTGTTTCACAATATGGAGTGGCTTACCATCTGGGAATAAGGGTTGTTGGTAATGGCTGTTGAAAATAGAACGAAACAGTTAAGACTCACTGTTGTATTTCAATAATTGCATGTACTAGTAACGGCTAACAAACTACAAAAAGGTCTAAAAATTTGTATTTAGGGAACTATGATTTATGAATAATGATTTAACTTACATATGATGGATTTTTGGTTTCTTCCATCCCCATCCGTGTCCGCCACCACCACCACCGCCTCCTCCTCCCCCTCCGCCGCCACCTCCACCATGTCCCCAGCCCCATCCACCATGTCCACCATGTCCACCACCTCCTCCAAGACCTCCAATTCCGCCTCCACCACCACCTCCTCCTCCTCCATGTCCCCAGCCCCATCCGGCATGCTATAAACAAATCAAACCAATCATGTTAATATGCAACCTATTTTTGGTGGCACATTTGTCAATTTATAGTGAATGTCAGCTGTTTATTTGACATAAACGTAAAGAAAGCAATTGGGATTGGGAACCACAGTCAAGTCACACGTAAAGGTTGCAGTCTGCAAGTCCCCATCTTGCCTATTTTCGATTGTTAAATTTTGTTGTTAATTTTATTTAAATTCGTTTACTTACTTTCACAACTGGTCCCCAGTAGTACCAGAAACCTCCCTTCTTCTTGCCCTTCTTCTTCTTTCCCTTCTTTCCCTTTCCGCGCGACTTCTTCTTCTTTCCACCACCACCACCACCATATCCTCCTCCTCCGATTCCTTGACGTGCGTAATCTTCGTCAATTTCTGCAAGATAGAGATTGCTGCGTCCCAACTCATCACTTCCTTCACTGGCAACCAACTGGTATGGGCTGATGAGTTGGATTGGATAGCTTACGTCGCTACTTTCGTTTTCATCTTCGTATGATGAACCATAACTGTCCAAAATATAATACTGAGCGTCTACCGCAATGTAGACCGCTGCAAATAGCAGCAGCGCCTGTTAATATAAACAACAAATAATTTTTATGTTAAAAACTTTTCACCACACTTTTTAATTTCTACGCACATTTCCAGTTCACTAATAACCACTTTAAATTTTTTGTCACACTTGAATTAAATAATTAGAGGGAATAATTAGAAGAACTCAATTAAAGATTCCAAGAAAACTTACCAAAGAAAACCTCATTGCTTTATTGTGGGCTCCAAGTCCCAGTAGAAAATTAAGGGAAAAGTTTCTTTATAATAAAATGGAAAACTTCTTTTCTCCTTCTCACTTTCCTAACTAACTATGATTTTTCTCTCTACCTCTGAATTTATAAAGGAACAACTTTCGATTTCAACCCCGCTTTATATAAGCAGCCCTGCAGAAAAGGATAAAAAGAATTTTGTTGCGGGCAGAGTCATATATCTGTGAATGTTATTTCCTTGCTTACTAAAACACACCCTCATTAATGCATTGTTGTGTGTTTGCCCATGTAACGTCTTTGTTCATCCTTTTACCAGCATCAGTATAACAATGTTCATGCAAGCTTTTACCAAGCTATGTACTTCCTTCCAGTCATAACAATAATGCTAAAGAGAGAATAATATGCTTTGCTGCTGAAACGCATCATAATATCACTATTATTATTTCATTTCGTTTCTGCTACGTGATGCACGATTATTATTATGCAAGTATGGCTAGGTGAAGCGAACCCGTCTCATTTTATCAGTGTATGATTCCTAAAACTTACGCAAACTAAAGCTAACTGAACATGGCGGTGATGATTTGAGATAATGGAGGAAGGAAGAGATGCTTTTTTCTAGCGTCTTAAAGTGAGATGAAGTACATTGTACTTAAACATCAATATTATTGGTATCCATCCACTAACAGAATAAAAAATATAGTTATAAAGTTAAAAGCTTTTCGGTAATAGAGAGAGAATTTGGGAGGAAGTGTTTCAGTTTCTTCCGTGGTCAAGTAATCATATCAGATTACAATTTATAAATGCCTACGCCTGCAGAAAAGTAGATAAGTAAATAGTATATGATAGCTCATACTAGAATTCTACGATATGAATGATAATGGCGGTGAATGATCAACATTAACAACACAATGCCTTGAGCAGTCAAGCTCAAAGAAAAAATTACGATGTTAAGAAGGCACGTATTTTATTGTTAAAAAATTGTTCCGAGAAAATGAAAAAAAAACTGCAAACAAAAATCTAGAGATTCAAATCTAAAAAAATCTAAACAACGAAAAATGTTTTCATCTTAAGTCATTTGTATGTAGATTTGAAAGAGAGAGAAAGGGTTTTTACAGAAAATTAGAAAAAAATACAGTTACCGTTAAAATATCAAGTGTTTTAACAATATAACTGTGTCTATGGAGATGATTCATCAGGATTATAGTATCTGTAATGACAATAACTTGAATGGATTGGGTATAGTTTCGTTGACCTGTGTGTGAGGTGAGATGAAAAATAAAAACTAAAAACATGCCATTACTTAAGTAGAGTTGTTTCGGGGTTGTAGTAGTAAAGTAGCCTAAAGTTGTTAGCGTAAAAGGAAGGGTCGACGTACTCATACTCATTCCCTCGTCATTACTTTTTGCTTTAATCCTGCTTACTTCAATGTAATATGAATGATTACTATTATGATTAGCAAATTATTAAGACTAGATGCTGTTTTTTGGGTACTCAATAATTTTCCAATTTAAAACTGAATTCACTGATGAGAAATTAATGATTTATCAGATTAATTTCTGTTTCTACTAAAAACAAAAGTTCTTTGAAACAAAAAAGGTGGTGACACTTGGACTCGTTTGTGAGTAAGGTTGTGGAGATGAAGGGGTAAAATTCTATGTACATAGACTGGACAGGATACATGTAAAGTAGAAACGAGGTTGGTCATTGCCTTTGTTTGTCTTCATTTTAATTACTATTTTGCCTTGAAGAAATAAGGCAATGTCCATAAATGACTTTTTACTACCGTTTTGTTGCAGAACAGAGTGTAATAGTCGGAAAAAGTTGGTTACTCCGGGTCGGGTAGTATCATGATTTCCGATGCTCTTTTTAGGGCATCATGAATAGTTTAATGACAGCACTATTAAGGAAGAAATGACCTGCTGTGAGTTAACAGTAACCTGGTATAATGAATGAATCTAAATAAATGTTATTGTGAATGACTGATAATCTGAAACGAAAAGGAAAATCTGACGACACAATATTCGGATGATAAAATTATGAATTTAATTATGTCAAGAACAATCTTTCCCCTTTTCAAATTAGTATTGATATAATGAATTAATTAATGAAATTTTTAATTAGACTTTTAATATGACTAAAAAGTATGGAATCTTACCAACCATATTTAATTTTATTTTCACTGACAACTCTACTTTTAGCATGACTAATATTTTTGATTATGTGATTATTTACGTGTTTTCTTTAATGAAAGAATACTTGCTTGCACCTTAATCCTTTGCAATTAAAATTTAATGATTATATGCACATAAATATGCGATTCGGAATCGGAAGCAACTGTATAAAGATCAATTTAACCCTATGCATGAATGAAAATTAATGGCAGTTCTCATTTTAATGCTTTTAGATGAACTTATCTATACATGCACTAATTGTGTTGACAATATATACCAGCATGAAAGATGCAAAACAAATTAATTTCCAGAAATCAAAATTTCAATTTTCATGAACTTTTCTTTCGTTTTTATTAAAAACTTGAATACAGCAGTCATTTGCGATGAGATTTGGCAAAATGAAGTTCTAACATTGCCATTATATTTTAATGAAAAGTACCCCTCTTTTCTCCCATTGCATTTTTGATGTTACAAGTTACTGATAAATGTTTAATACTTCTTGGGCAACAGGTTGAGATGGAAGAATAAATGCAATTTTTGTGTCCGGTATTTTTGAGCAAGTTTATACTGGCTTACTTCTTGTATCCGCCGCCACCGCCACCACCTCCATGTCCCCAACCCTAAAACAAATGAAACAAATCATTGTCATTAGTGTTACGTCAAAATAGATTTCCGTATGCTACTCCCCAGTTTAAATACAAAAATATTTGTATTAGAATCTTTAAAATACTTACCCATCCATGATGAACGACCTTATGTACGTGATGCTTGGGTGCAGGATGAATGTGGATTACTGGGGGTTGCGCATGGAATTTTGGAGCCTTGAGCCAAATGTGCTTGATCTTAGGCCATCCCCATCTAATTTTAAGAAACAAAACCACACAATTATAGTTTTTCGACTAATCTGTCTTGAGAATAAACTAGGCTCCGTAGAGTAGGATCGCACCGCTATTAACTCCATTACATTTTTAATTACCGACAACATATTGACAGTTTTGCCTTCATAGTCGTCGTTTACAAAACTCAACGAATATTTTCTTTAGAAATGTAAAATAGTTCTTGACTTACCCCCATCCCTTCTTCTTTCCCTTCTTCTTCTTCTTCTTTTTCTTTCCCTTGCCTCGGGCTCTATCTGCGAAAGGTTCATCGTCGTAAACTGATGGAAGCATCCTTACGGGAACCAAGGCATATTCACTGTCATAGTTGTCGTATAATTGGAGACCGTCATCGTAAGCAACATCATCGTTCACGCTATAGCCCCAATATTGGGCAGTAGCATAGTAGACTAGGGCTGACAACAGCAGGACAGCCTATAAAAATATTTAATAAACGAAATTGAAATTAGATTAAAGAACTTTCACTTTTTTATCACTTTTCCACACACATTTTCAATTACGTTAAACGCAGCTGCCAAACTGATTTCAAAGTTTCTCAAATTTGTTTTTAATTACCAAGTGCAGCTTCATTTTGGAAGCCTGGAGAAAACTCTATCCACAAAAAAGATTGTTTCAGGAAACCATACACAGACACACAATTGATACTTGTGACTTCCCCTTTGATCTAAACTGGACGGAACAACTTTCCGTTTCTATCCACCCTTATATATAAGCTGTTGTCTATCTGTTGGACAAAAAGTAAAACAACAAATTCAAATGCAAACAGATCATTTACACAATTAAGGTTGTTTTACTACAAGTGCCTATACAAAGTACGAAATACATAAACGTGTTCATTCTTCATCAACGCTTTAAAAAATCCTTATCTTATACTACTGCAGATACTACTTTTGCAACTCCATTCTCTCTGTTTTACTTTTTTCTGGAGGTCTTCGTACTTTCAATCTTCTTCTTCATAATTTTTTTCAGCAGGGAGAAAAAGCCAACCTGTTTCATTCGATTACCAATGATGGAACATATTATTTATACATTTAGCATTAGCATTGACTAGTCAGAACATTCTGGTGAAAAAGAAGCTAATTATTGTTGCATCTTAAAAACATGGATTAACTCTTTATTATTACGTACGTATTCGTTATTCGTATTGCCATTGGTAGAATAGGAACAGGTAATAGTAATAAGAAAGCCAGTTTCTCTTTCTTTCCTTCTTCCGTCGTCGTCGTTCCGTTCACTAATAAAAAAAATGTTTAAAAACCGGGTTGTTCTCCTAAGTAAATTTTATAAAATGTAAATACAAAAGAAGAAGCTAAGAAGAAGAAGCAATGAACGGAAAGCTCAACAATGATGCAAAAGGCAATGTCTGTAAGGAAATGTTGCTGGACAGGAATTTAAATCATTTGTTATCATCTCTTTCTCTCTCTTTCTTTCTAGTACAATCTACCTATCCACCTTTGTTTGTTTCATGAATTTCTAATATACATGCATAAATTGTGTTTAAGCAAGAAATCGAGAAAGAGTCAGAGAAAAGCAAAAAACGAACAATGGCAAGGAGTAAAAGTAATAGCAATTTAGCTAAAATCTAAACAGGTAGGCAGATGTTGTATGTAAATATTGCCTATTACTATGTATATTATTGTTAGCAACAAACAAACCGAGAGCACCCTTTTACTTACTCTTTTCTGCATTATTATTGCATTTATCCGTTTCTATCTTTCTCTCTCTCTCTCTCTCTAATAAATATAAGTACATACTAAAGAAGAGTATAATGATCAATCTGAAAAGTGGAAGTTGCTCAAGGTATGTTATCAGTAGGATGATTTTTTCGAAGACTCCTTTTTTGTTCGTTGACCTGTTTTGCAGGTCAATGTTCCATGAGAATGTAAAATACTAGTAGCAGCTTCGTGGTCATGTCATTTCATAACGAATTACTAACAACGCGCAACGTACTAACAACATTAAATGTAAGGTAGACGTAATAAAGTAACAGAAACAACAAATTATTATGTGTGTGAGAACAAGGTGAATGTTTGATATATGAAATTAAATTAATAGTTATCCGATATTAGATTACTATTACCTATTTTTTTGCTACTGTAGAATTTTCTAATGACATAACACAGGGAGTGCGGCGTTGCTTGTATGTCACACGCGACAAGCTCTGAAAGAAACTCAATCTCATTTTTCTTAGGTCAATTTTATTAACAAAGCGAAATCGTATTAAATTGGCACTAACTTAATTTTATGAAGTAAAACTCTTCAAAAATTGAATAAAATCAAATTCGTTCAAATGCACACAGAGTGGCAGAATTCGTTTCAAATAAATGCATATCATTGTCGTGTAAACGGTAAAAGATGTAATTCGCAGTCACAAAGTGGCAGGGAGCACAAAATTTTTATTTCACAGTTTATTTCATTTCGCTTCCTTTTACATTGGTAAAAGAATATGCAAAAGATTCGTTTGCATTTGATTCGTTTTTGTTTGAAAATGAGTCGAGTGTTGTAATGTGTTGTTGTATTACATTTAGAATGAAAATTAACTCGAAAATTTGAAAACATTTTGTTTTAAAAAAAGGCGCGCTTTGGTTTTCCTATAAAACAAAAACAAGAAAACTGAAAAGCTTTTCTTTTTCGCTGTAGCATGCAAATTGCAAATGCATTACAATTGACATTTTTATTTTTACAAATGGCCGCGCGCATAATGGATGTGCAACTGGAACTTTTGCTGATACACTCATTTGAATAAACTATAAACTGCATCAAAGAGTGAATCTCTGCACACTGCTGGCATTTTAAAGGGTTGATGGTTGCTACCGAACTTTCAAGTACTCCCATTCCCATTGTCCCATTACGTAAACTTTGTGCAAAATATGCAAATTAATGTTTTCAGCCTTTGCTTGCTCCAAAAGCAAAACAAATTTTTTTAGGACGTTGGTGTTTATAAACGCTCGACACTCAAAAGCAAAACCCAAAATGAGATTTTAGCAACACAAAACAGTTAGTTTCGATTTTAAATCTAAATCATTTGCATAATATTAAAAATCTGACCGGAAATAGTTGAGAAAAGAACCCAAAAATTAGGACATCACGTCTTACGTCATACATCAAGAATGAATATTGAATAATATTTTTTTCCTTTTGCCTTAATTGCTATTTAAATAATATTTTTGAAAATATCAACAACGTTGAGCCAGCCAAAGCAACTTACAGAATTGACATTTTGTAGTTTTGTAGAGGTGAGCACGATTTCCTTCTTACTAATGAAATTGACTCGACATCGTATCCAGGTGAGTATTTCCTCTACAGATATCTTCTTGTTTTAACCAAAAAATAGTTTTTTCTAGCCCAAATCGTAAAAATGGGGGAAATTGATTAGTAATAGGCAGCTTGGAATAGGGATACTTTTCATAATCGTGGTACAAAATAGTGACTTTAGTATCCTCACATATTTGAATGAGGGAGCAAATTCTCTTGACATCATCGAATCGGATGCTTTGACCATTTTTTCGTTAAGTAAATAAATTAAATGCGCTAGCGTTGCTGAATCATTTTATAAATCTATTGTAAGTGTTAAACCACGTAATTTTAAAAACATTTAAGTTAGAACACGTAAGATAGTTAACCACCATAATTGTTGTTCATCATTATTTGTTCTGTAGAAGCTCGTGCTTTCGCTAATAAAGCTGAACCATTCACCATTCCTAAAAATATGTTAAAAATTAAATAAAAAATTAAACGCTTCTAAATTTAGTTTTAAATTTATTGCTTTGCATCAAATTTTTTAATCTGCAATTTTAACAGAAAAACAATTTATTTGAAGAAGGGATTAATGCACGGATGAATATTATAATAAATTGAAAATTAGAAAAATCGTATCCAAAATGCAAAAACGTGTACGTCTTTTCCCTTATGTTGTTCGTTGTCGGGAGAGTCGGAGTCGAGACCAGTTTATCTGGATTTTGGCTGAAAAAACCTTAAATGATCAGGGTAAAAAGACTGATGAAGCTGAAGAAGAATGATGATGATTGGTTATTGAAAGGTAGATTTGAAAACTAATTTTTTTTTCTTCATAGAAGCTTCTTTGACCATTGTGCCCTTTTCAACTTTTTAGTACTAGACACACAACAGTAGTATCAACATTTTTATACAAATTTTATTAAGGAGAAATACAACAGATTAAGAGAGGATTCGATTCGATAATATTTTTTAACAGAATCTCTGGATTTGAAAGCTTTTAGAAAAGGGTGAACGACCCAGAGTATTAGTACAAGTTTTACTCGAGGAGGTTATAATATCTTTTTAGCATTACATTTGTTTGTTGGCAAATACTAGAACTAAAAGAGAAGGGCAAAAAGGATAAGTTGAACTGAACAGGAAGAGTTTGAAGGTCAAACCTAAGGTGGTATTATTATAGGTGGTGGTGTCTGTCAAGCATAACAGAACTTTATTGGCGTGGTATGATATTATGCTATGTAATAATAACTGTAAAATTGCTGTTGTTTTGCTATTTCTTTGAACATGACCCGTTACCATAATGTATGCAATTAATTTGATGTAAATCCGTAAATGTAGGAAAAGATTTTTCATTTTTACGGAATTTTCTATAATAATAAATGATGGAGTAAGAAAAAACATGCGCGTAGTAAAAATGGAATCATATCACATCAAATTGTACAAAAATAAAAATTGAGAGCAGGATTTTTTACGAGATAAAGAACGTTCTTGTGTTTACTAGATAATTTAAAAATTGTTTAACATAATAAATAAATGGTTTGGTATTTATCCCGTTGAATCTTTCATTTGAACCGCAAAATAACAGAGTTTTTATTAAAATCAAATATGAAAATAAATTAAGCAATCTTGGGTTTATTCTTCGTATCCACCATATCCTATTAAACAAACAAAAAGAAAAATTAGTTTATCGCCTAACCATTAATAGAAGCTGTTACATAATAAGTCAACGAAATAAGTCATAAGAAATAAGTCAGTCATAATAAATAAGATCAGAATCAGAGAATCTTACCGCCATATCCTCCATAGCCTCCATATCCACCACCGCCGCCACCACCGTATCCACCGCCGCCACCTCCGCCTTGGCCACCACCTCCCCATCCCTATTGAGAATAAAAGAAATTGGAACATCAATTTAGATTCATTTGGGATTGGGATCGTATTTTGTCAATAACTTTTAAGAGACACCACCCGCAAGAATTTTCACGGCACAAATTCATTTACTTTTAATTTCTGTCCACAGTTCAAAAGTTGGAATTGAAAGTTTGAAAAAAAGTGAATGCCGAAGTAACAAGACTGCATAATTTAACTTATTTGCACTATTTAACCCATCATTTAACTAATTCTCGAAATGCCCCGTGATTGTTTTTGGTAATTTTGTCTCAAAATAATTATGTAAATGAGAAATATTACTCACCCATCCGCCTCCCTTCTGTAGAAGTGAACAGGAACAAAAACAAAAAATTCATTTAGTTAATTCTATAAACACTTCATTAAAATGTTAAGTAATCTTGGGAAAGTAAAAATTCACGAACCTTCTTTCCCTTCTTCTTGCCCTTCTTCTTCTTTCCCTTCTTCTTCTTGCCCTTCTTCTATAAAAGAGAAAAAACAAACAAAGCATTAAAAAATGTTTAAGCATAACAGTTTTTGCAGCTTCCTTTTGACAATATAATCCAAACTCTCTTTTAAAATGCCAATCAAATTAGATTGCAGCCAAAGTGACCTATATAATCATTACGGCATAGAAATTGGATTATATTGACCTTGGAAGCAAACTGATAGTCATTCGCGAAATGTATAAAATCTTTACCTTCTTCTTTCCTCCATGAACGTGGTATGATCCCCAGCCGTATCCGTACTAAAACGAGAGAAAGATAAAGACAATTTGATAAAGTTTCACTTTTAATGGTTCTGATGACAATTTGATTCTGAATTAAAGATTTGATGCTTACCGGCTGTCCCCATCCCTTCTGGACATGTCCACCGCCGCCGCCACCTATAAATAGCAAAAATTAATATGTAAGTTTTGTGTCCAAAAAGAGTTACTTCCGGTTTATATTCTTTAAAGATTGTATCGGATTTGGAACTTACCCCATCCTTTGGAAGGCTGCCAGCCGTACCTTATGTATACCGGCCTATAACGAAAATATTAAAATATTAATTTAGTTTAAAAGGTCTAATTTAAAAGTTAATTTTGCAATAATGCTTGTCTTATATTGCCCCAAATTCTCACCTAAACAAAAATTCACTAGGTGTAAGATCCGATTCACCGTTGTCGCCATCGCCTTGGGCAGTGACGAATACGATGTAAAGGACTAAAACACCCACGAAGGGTATCTGCAAAAACAAACAAATTAAAAACACATTTTATTCATATGTTCATAGTAATCATCAGCCATTATTACATAACATCCTTTCATATCAGTTTCCGTTCATTCCCATCA
>JAHZNJ010002563.1:0-12144 GCA_027744475.1 Lepidocyrtus cf. sotoi NNG-2020
TTCGAAACTTTGATTTTTTCCAGACACATCATAGCACGAGTTTTGTATAAATTATAATAAAAAATTACAGGTTTTCTGAGTCTGCTTTGAATAACAGAAATCTTACAAACAGATCGTACAATTAGAATTATTACAGTTGAATATTTTTATTATATTATTATTCGCTAAAATAAAAAAAACGGCTGGTAAGCTGATAAGAACTAGCTTGAAATTTAGAAATGTTTACGTAATAACATCAACGTCATTTTTACTTAAACTTTACTGGGTTTCCATATTTTTGCAAATATTTTTGAAAAAAAAGCGCCACATTGCAAAAATGATTGCACATTTTAACTCAGTTAATTGATGCTGTCAGAATGATGTGTCACTTGCCATAATGTGTTGTAATTAACATTTTTGCAACTTTCACTTCCAGTGGTGGGCCGATTTCGTTGAAAAACAATAGGGGTTCTTCCAGGTACCAGATGAGCCTTTATGCCAAGTTTCTTTGAAATCGGCTTTGTCGTTCAAGAGTTATCCTGCGGACGGACGGAGGGACAGACAGATTAAGTGACGGATATTATGTAGTTAAAACGGTTATGCTCACTTACCGAACACAAAAGCT
The DNA here is from genome assembly GCA_027744475.1 of Lepidocyrtus cf. sotoi NNG-2020. Classification (NCBI taxonomy): domain Eukaryota; kingdom Metazoa; phylum Arthropoda; class Collembola; order Entomobryomorpha; family Entomobryidae; genus Lepidocyrtus; species Lepidocyrtus cf. sotoi NNG-2020. The sequence continues at coordinate 605 of JAHZNJ010002563.1, forward strand.
TCAGATTGTTGCAGTTTTCTCTGTTTAAATGCTTGAAACATGTGTAGTACGTCTTCATCGTGGGATTGGTTTCTGCCTCACATGGAAAAGTCTGCTGTTGGTTTTCTTCCGTTTGTTGTAAGTCCACTTCCATGTTTGCGAAATCAATGATTTTGTTGTTCGCAATAACCTGATTGTTGCCTAATTTAAAAGCTTGCAGTTCGCCAACACGCAAAGTATCGAAAGCTGTACATAAATAAAACAATCAAAGTGACATTTGTATTTTTAGCATATAGATGGAAGTTTGAAAGTTTGTGTGCGATCGCACAAAATGTGCGATTAAAAGTCACACCACACGTCGCACTCGCACCACACATTGTGCGAGTGTGGTGTGGTGCGGTTGAATTTTTGAAACCTGAGCATGAGGTGTGGTGCAATGTGTGGTGTGTCATGGTTAAATGAATTATATGTGTGGTGCGATGTGTGGTGCGACATCGTATACTCAAAGCGGTATGAAGGTTTACTCAAATGCGTTTATGGCGTTTTATAAGTAGTTTTGTCAAAAACTTCAAGAGTCTAAACAAATACACGCTTTGGCATCCGTTTCTTTGCCTTAGTGTAGTTATTTGGACAGATTTCCATAAAGTGTGATTAAAACATGTGCTTTCAAAGTTAAATTAGCCATATTAGTTGGTTTGTTTACATCTTTTGGAATCAGCTGTTACAATGTGCGACAGAAATGTGCGGTGCAGGTGAAATGGGGTTGTGGTAAAGGTTTGACTCACTGATTTTTGATCAGCAATGAATGTGTTAGTGTGGTGCGATTTTAAAAATTTGTGTTCGGTGTGTGGTGTGAGTGTGTGAGTGCGGTGCGACTTCGCATTTAGATGCTGGATGTGTGAGTGTGGTGTGGTGTGACCAATATTTGAGTTAGCCAATGTGTGGTGTGGTGCGATTAGACTCAACTTCCATGTGTCTTTGTAGTATTATATAATCTATATATACATGCTGTAGCCAATACTAGACTCAATGGTAGGTTCAATGAAAAATGACCATCGTGAATACAATGTTACAAAAAGTAACCTGAGTGGTGGCATTTTTTTAACTGCAGGGACCGTCTTAAGCAAAGCACAAGTGTGTAGATAGGCCTCTACTTTAACCGATATAACTATAAAAAGAGATGTTGCTCTTATTGTTTTAATTTATAATAAAAAATATTATCCACTTATTAATTCTACGCGCACCTTATAGCTTCACTTCTTAATTAATTGATTTATAAAACTGCCATTCCTCAAATAATAATAATTAATATTTTTAAAACCAAAATGCCGAAATGCTTCTTGTACCTGTGAATGGCTGACACGGTCGCTCGCCATCAAAGACTTCTGGTGTCTGGGAATAACTAGGAGAAAACTTGAACCTTCATTTTTTTGCTGTTGTACTACAATACTTTACTTTACTACCCGGAATGACACGGAACGTTATCGGTACTCGACTACTCGTAGTAATAAAATAAAATTATGATGAGTTTGACTGTTTCAAATTAAAACACTTCACTTTAACTGTAACGTACGTTTTCATCACTGTTTATCAAAGCAACGAAATTAAGTGTGAGTACAATCGTGGGAAACAAATCAGACAGTCGTCTCAATTGCGTCTTGTTTGTATGATAAAAAAAGGTTCCAAAAAAGGTTGAGTATTGTCTTCCGGTTACATAATAACAAGGCTGTGTATAAGGAGTGAAAATCCACTGTAAGCTTTGCTCAGTTGTGCTTGTCACGGATCGTTATAGATGGAACTACCTTTTGTAACGTAAATTATATACTGGCAAATGGGAAACGCGTCGTTTTTTTATATTAATTTAAATTTTAACCTAAATGTATTCGTTGTACCATGTTAAAAATTTAACCACTGATGCCTAGAAGTTTAAGGAAGACAATAAATTTAAAAACAATAGATTAAACTCAATCCATCAAACTAAAAGCGTTGACTCTTTAGCCAGATTTTAAANTTAAGGAAGACAATAAATCTAAAAACAATAGATTAAACTCAATCCATCAAACTAAAAGCGTTGACTCTTTAGCCAGATTTTAAAATGTTAGTAGAAACATGGCCAAAGTATTAAATGAATTGAGTAGCAGAGCGCCGCTAAAATGTTCTAAAAAATTTGTTAAGTTGCACTGGTACAAATGGTGCTGCTATTGCACTGTTGAAGCGGTGTGCATGGTCCCTATCCGCTGACGATCTTTTTACGAGCAACGGTAAGCCTTCTTATTATGTAAGCGAAGGACACTATCATTTCCCATTCTACCGAGAATACCTCATGTGCTCAGGTAAGCCAAGCCTTCTGTTTAGTCATTTAGTTCAAACAAAACTTTCAGCTTTACTCAATTTAAACAGGATGTTATGTAGTACGTACAAGTAATTTATTTAACAAAGAACATGAGAACAGTTTCGCATTTTTATTTACCATTTTCCGATTCATAGACAAAACTCATTTCGTTACAATCTGCCCTTTGAAAATAGCAAAGTTGTTGTAATATGTTAAGTTGGAAAGACATGCTTTACGAAGCGACAAATTAATTTTATGAATTTTTATTCAATGATTTTTTTTTCAGGATCCTGTTCTGCGTCAAAGGCAAGCATGAACTATTTGCTTAGTCACCCTGAAGGTGGGCACTGTTGTTGCGTTGTTGTAGGTGGTGCTCCAGAAAGCTTAGAATCCAAACCTTCTTCCTACATTGTGCAGCTGAAGCAGAGGAAGGGCTTTATTAAAATGGCTTTACGGCACGGGTAATTTATGATTATCATTTTCATCATAATGAATACTTATTCCCTCCATCTATCATAATAATGAAACTTGTAATGGGGAGGTAGAACATAAGTAAATTGAATATATTTGCCAAAAATGAGCACCAGAGGGATAATAAATGTGTTTTAGGAAATAGGAAATGAGCACATAATGTGTAAAAAGGACTTTAGTGAGCTAAATTGGTTGAATATAATTTTTTCTCATTTTCTCCTTTGTTTTTTTCTATACTATTACTTTTAGAGCATCCATCGTTCCAGTGATTTCTTTCGGAGAAACTAATATTTATGACCAACTTCAAGGTTCCCTGTTACGAAAAATTCAAAACAAATTACAAAGTCGGTTTGGTCTAGCGCCATGTATTTTCATGGGACGGGGGATATTTCAATACACTTGGGGTTTGGTTCCTCGCCGTCGTCCTATAACTACTGTTGGTAAGCCTTAATCTGAAAGAAAGTAGGAAAAAATTACTTAGAAAAAGTTTGACTTGTGATAGTGTAGTATTTCTTCTTTTTCGCCTTTCCATGTCCCACCTTTTAGTCCTTTTTATGTATGTTTGCGATCTGTAAGTTTTTTCTTTGGTAAAGTATTCAATTCATCTGCTATACCCCTGTACTGGTACTATACTATCTTGAAATTGGAATCTAAATCATTTACGATCAATTCCTTTTGCATTGACTTTTCTCCTCTCTTTAACCATTTTTTGAGACTTTCGAGTTTTTTTTGTTTTATACGAGCGTTTCGAATCCGCCCTGTAAAAATTCATCTATAATGGATTTTTTCTTTTTTTCAGTCGGCTCCCCAATACATTTGGAGAAACTTGAGAATCCAACTCAAGAGGAAATTGATGACATCCATAACAAATATGTCGTATCTCTTACGAAACTTTTCTACGAGAATCGAGACAAGTATGCAGATCCGGATGCAGAGCTCACCATTCTTTGAGAACCACCGCACCGGACAAAAAAAGCTTGTTTTACCTTAAAGAAAAGGGTAGGTATATTATGTTTTTACTTTTAGATGCAATAAAAACAGATAAAATAAGATTAAATGTCTTACAATAAAGAAAGTATAGACTGAATGGTTTTAAATGACTTTAGCAAAGAAAAAGAATCTTTTTGACGAGAGACGTAATATTCTTTCTATTGTTTTAGATAAATTAAACAAAATAAGAAAACCTTGCAGTTCCGCTGGTTCTGGTATAAAAAAGTTAAATAGTCAGCACCGTCAATCTCCATTAGGGGAATGGTAATGTCAATCCAGTTTATATTAGTTTTTATGCCATCAGCTTACCATTGAGATTTCAACTAAAGATTTGAGCTTTTGATCTTCCTGATGCAAAATAGTTTAGTTACATAAAATTGTATGTATAAGAGTAATTTTTATAAGAAATCTGATAATATATATTTTTGGGGCAGAATAATACTATATATAGTAGAGAGGGTTTGCTATTATTGTTAAGTACTAAATGTAAACCAAATTTTAAATTTCAGAATAAATGCTGTAATTTTCAAAGCATATATAAGGTTTTCCTCAGATTTACTTTCCGCAGTAACCTTAACTTTAATTGCAAGTTTCGACACAGATGCTTTCAATAATAATAATATGTAACGCCAACGTAATTCTGTTCTTTGAAGGTCTAGCAGAGTCGGAAGTTGTGTGTGATGTTCATTTTTGCAGTTCCGTCATCTAATAACATCACGCGTCATAAGGAAAAGCAGAAATAGAGGGATTTGATGAGATAATAGAGAGTGTCATCATGAATCCATAAGTGGAAGGAAAACTACTTTACTGCAACGATTACACATTCTTCTCATATCTTTCATACAAGACCGACGAGGAGAAGGTTTCTAAACATATGAGAATAAGATTAAGTGAAGAACTTCATGAATAACAAGAAATGTCAAATATGAGCCACTACAACTACCAAACCAAATCAACTTCCACAGTTAGTTCCACGTAGAGAAGAGAAGCGGGAAAGAAGATGAAGGAAAGGAAAGGGGCATTCTATTTCAAAGAAAGCATTCCTCCCTCAGACCATGAATACCTACGTGCTGCTGCTTGCTGCTGAGCTACTACGTATTATTTTATTTTTTATCTGGGGGTAAATTGATTTAGCTAGTAGTATTTTCTCTTGAGACTGCCACACGCTGTCGCTATCGCTTTCATAACCACACACACACACACACACACACAGACAACCGATTCAAAACTAACTTCGACTTTTACTACTTCTTCTTCTTCAATTCACTTACTGACTGACTCTCTTACTTTAGAATTTTTATCCGTATAATGCTTAGCAGTCAACAGGAAATGTTAAGTATATTGTTTCACTACATCTCATAAACTCCGCCATTTGATCTAACTTCTTCGTCGAGAGAAGCCCGAGAGTCGATTTAACTCTCCCGTGAAATTCTTTACATGGTTTGGAGGAAAAATAAAAGAAAGAAAAACTCATGAGACTAAAATGGCTTGGAAAGAAGTTGGAGTAGTAATGTGAAAGTGCGGAAGAGAAGAATGTTCCTCACTTCTTTGCTTGTAGTATTTTGTTTTTATGCAATGAAATTGCATACAATATAAGTATACACACCTTATACCTTTCTCTTTACTGAAAGTAAAGCCACCAACAGAACCAAGATAATGTAAGTAATGGGCTATACAGATGAAACGAAAACTATCAAGAAAATCCAAGCAATTCATATTATTACACTCAAAAGAAAGAAGTATTTTAGTTTTGTTGTGTTGTCCTGTACTGATGCTCTGTTCTGTACCTAAATATTTTTAGTGCGACCAATCGCAATCTAAGTGTAAAACGTTTATTTCATTTAGTATATTCATCTCTTTTTTTCCTCCCTGGTGGAGTAGAATTCCCTCTCAACGGACGTTTTGTATTGTTTATACAATATATAATGATATATATGGAAATCTATATATTTTGGAATGAAATGGAGTCGTTACGTTTTCCCTTCTTCTCTTCGCCTGTTGGCAATGTTGTCTCAACAGACGACAAAATATCCATTCTTTCCGATTCCACCACCATACCACCGCCACCAGAAGATTTTTTTTTACTTCTTCAACTTTATAGAAATGGATTTTCCATTGGAAAAGAAAAAGAAGAAAGAATAATGTGGTGAAAAAGAAGAAAAAAAATGGAAAACTGGTAAAAATGATTATGGCTGTTTTTGTATGAATGTAGGAATGGCTTCATACATACCATATCACATACTGATGGAGAACGATATTTCTAAAGAGCGTGTTGCGTTGCCTATTACACAATTCCATTTATTTGTACTCTTGTATTCTTTCGCCGAGGATAGAATTTGTATCGTGGGAAATACTCCGACTTTCTTTTGATTGTTCCATTGTTTCACCAATGGGAATAGAATTTTCATGCTCCCCTTTTCTTCCATTTTTCTACCACTTTTGTGTTTGTCTCGCTTTCTCTCTCTCTCTCTCTACCCGATTTTTTTGCATTTAATTTCTGTCGTGTCGTATATCGTCATCGTCGTCATCCACTTCCTTCTCCTCATTCATCAGCATCGGTATAGTTGGTAGATGCGACGCATCAACTCACATTGCATTGCAAACTCGGAAAATTAAGTGAGTTGTGTTGTGTGGAAATGCCGGGAATGACAGAGAAATAGAAATCATTTAAAACTTATAATACAAAATTTGACAATGGAACAGAAGCAGCGAAAGTAAAGCGACTGCTTGCTGACTGCTTGGCTCGCATTCGCACGTTCACATAAATACTTACAAACAGTTGCCAGTTACCACACATCGTGATTAAAAGAGTTCCTTCATACTCACTCATTCTATATGTAATTCAATGGCAAAGTTCGTTTCCCATATTTCGTAACGTTTCGCAAGAAAAAGTTTTTTTTTATGGTTCTATGTCAACTCTGAACTGAACTCTTTCACTCATAATCAGTCAGTCAGTCAGGCTTATACATTTTTCGAACAAAAGACTATAAAAAAATATGATGATGTAGAGTGTTTTGCTAAATATTTTCCCATATTAGTTGTAAAAAATGTTTTGATTTACTCACAATTAAGCATATAAAAATGTCTGTTGCTTTTCGCAACTCGTTTCAGTATGAAATGAGCACAAAGTTTTTCAAATACGCAACAAACTCAACATGTTTAGCTGGCTGCTATATATTATTATATATTGTTATATATTATTATATTATAATATAATAATATAATATAATAATATTATAATATAATAATAATATCAATAATAATAACAAAATATCCAATTTTCACTTATCAGGCTTCTTTCTCCAATTTCTGCAATAATAAATTGCTTTAACCGAAAAGTTTCTAATGAAAAGACTACACCGTTAATATTTATGAGTGATTGCGAAATAAACCATTTTTAGCTGATGTATGAATACCACAAAGCAAGCAGTTTTTCAATTTAATGATGTTCGGTTCGTAATAATGATTAGCCACAAAGGAGGAATTATAAGCCACTTCCAACGCATCGTAAATCATTTTTTCTCCTTGTCAGCATAAAACAGCTTTATTCAAGTACAAGTCGCAGTCTCACAGTAACTATTACTGTCACAAAACAGAAGATGTGGAACAAAATGGAATTCTTTTACAGGGAGAGAGCTTCAGCTTCCTGCTGCAAATTCTGCCTATGTGAACAGGTACAGGTGTGTGCTTCGACGAAAAATGGAATTCGTTTATCATTCGCAAACAACTTTTTCAAAATCAAGTATGTATTTAATGGTTCTTTCATTATATAGTATGTAGCTCCCTATTTTTCGCTTTCTTACCTCACAGCTCACAATACTCAACTCACATGACATCTCAGTACCAAGAGCTTTCACCACCACCTTATGGGTTGAAAAGTGAAAATCTAGTTGCATACCTAGATACGAACCTTGTTAACTACATGCGCTTCTTTGTGTATGTTGAATAGCTGTAGAAGTACAGAATAGAGGTTCATTTTCGTAGTTTGAAGAACATACCGCTTTTTACTTTTCGGAAAAAAAATTCGTAGAAAAATAGAACTAAAATCACTATTTCATTTCACGTCAGTCAATTTTGACTTTGTCACATTTGTTATTTTGTTTTTGTCCGTCGTAAGATGATGGTATTTGTGCGTGTTTGGGTTTCCAAAATACTTTTTTCCCACTAGTTTTCATTTTTCAAAAAACCTGTCAGCACAAAGCACAATGAATGTTGCCTTGAAGAAAGAATAACACTTTCATTTGTTAATGCGTAGGTAAATATTTATTTACAATATTGGATAAGACTGAAATCAAAATGTTTGAGAGGAGGTGTTTCAAGGAAAGTTCTTTTAGTTCTTTATACAAGTCCAACCAGGTAGAATAATTCACCTGCATATATGTCGCACCTCAATTTATTTTTCAATATGCAGTCACTTTCACTTACAAGACAAGTCAATACATATTATATAAAAATATTTTAGTGGTTTGTGATAGAAATAGGAAAGGGACATGCTGTTTCTTTAATGTTGAAACAATTTCTATGAAACAAGAAAGCACGACATGTCAAAGACAAATGACATATCTCTGTGGTAGTGGTAATGCTTCTCTTGTGCTTCTCCAACGTCTAGGAGTGTAGATTCGAGTGTATTGTCATAGTCATGAGTCATAAGTGACATGCATTTTCAAAACGTAGGCGTAGGTTTGGTAGTGGGAAATTCAAAATTTAGATCTTTGATTCAAGCAGGGCAAGTCCCTGCAGAGCAGACGAGGTAAGGAAAATTGTGGGGAATTCAAATCACTACATGTTTTTAACAGAATCGTATCACACAATGAAATTGATCTTCTTGTCTTCAAGTATCGCTTAGCACAAAATCATTACATCGAACGATTTTCTATTTTAGTGGATTGCCGTCGTAGAAAATATTATTAAGTAGAGCTACTGCAATTACTTCATTAACAAAAAGAGTAGGTTCAAAATAATCTGTCATGAACCTTGTACATGCAGGAATAATTGCCACACTTTCCCCAATATGTCACTTCCTATTCTTAGCAGAACTGCTTGCTAATTTATACAGAGTAATAACAATAATGATAGATAATGTTTTCCAAATATGAATTAGGAAATTTTTTCTATGATATCTTCTTCCCACTCTCCCTCCATCCACTCCTTTGTGAGCATTTGAGCAAGCAAAAAGTAACTACGGCCATTTAACAATAAAATAACCTGTGCTACCTCGTTGTAAACATGTGCTTCAACCATGTAACAGATGTTATACATATTAGCAAAAAATAATATTGAATTCAATTTAACGCTGGGTAGCTCAATTTACTAGCAGCTTATTTTAAAGAGAAAGAATCCTAGGGATTATTAGGAACTAAGGAACTATACCCACTGCCTTTTGTTCAAACGATAATGTATTTTCTTCGCAAATTGACTTGCATTTAATAAATTACGTAAATGTTATAATATGAGAAGCTTCATAAAGAAACTGTTTTAAAAGTCACAAAGCAAATCAATATATTAGTGAATAGAAAATTCTGCACGCATAGGCAGTATAAATAAGTCTTAACAACGCAACGTCATCATATCATGCCATTATTAATTCATTTATTACGGGAGGTTCTCAGTTTCAAAGAGAAAAATAAAAAATCAAAGTAAAATATAAGCTTGAACAATCAAAGTACACGTAGCAAAGAACGAAACCGTCTAATATGCCATAATATGCCAATAAGTAACTTGGAAAATAAAGTCAAACACATTTTAAGATACGAGATCTCTTTTCCAGCTGCTAGTTACCTTTGCTTTAAAGTTAACCATGTTAGAATTACGAGGAAGTACTTCAAAATATGTTTTTAAGTTTAAAGAATGCGGTCTTTTCTTTCTCCAAACATTAATTTTGCTCGTTTAATGTCAATTAGGAAATCATGCATGAATGAATACATTAGACCCTCTTGTTTGCCCAAGTTTCAGTTTCTAACCTTCCATTTCCATCCACACTTACTTTCTCTCATTAATTTATAGAGGTCATTTTAGATTTTACATAAGAAAACCATTTGTAAGTCAAGGATTCTTCAAAGACTTTTCAATTTGTGTAGATATTATGTAAATGTGTAAGTGTTGTAAGCTTTTCACCCAAACGATCTCATTGTCACAGCTTTCCTTTCACTAACTAGAAATTTTTAAACCAAGTCTTTCTTATAAGATCAAGTATTTTGCCCATTGGTATCACAATGCCCCGAAAGTAATTCATACATTTCTTTAGTATATGATAATAAATGTTGATTTCTTTGGCCTTGATAACGTCTGTCTGCCACGTTGTGAACAAGTAAATCCAGATTCAGAATTGAAATGTTCGCAGTGCCAATAGGAGAAAGGAGACATTGGAGGAAATTGAAAAAAAAACGAAATCACTCCTTCCCCCACTACGATTTCTTTCTTATCCTCTTCTTCTTCTTGGTTTTTAGTTAGTTAGTAAGTAGTAATAGTAGTATGAAAGATTTTCACAGCCCATGTCAAGATACATTTCTTTTTATTCGCGCTTACATACTTCCAAGTCCACACTTACAATGTATTTGTGTAGTGTATGTTGAAATAAATAGAAAACGTCTGTCTGACAGAAGCAGAAAGTAGTCTAGAATTTCAATGAGCAAGGGGAGCACATGAATACTTCATAAAAACTGTATTCTTTAGGTATTTTCACTATTTATCTAAAAAAAAGGCAGCACGTACACATGTGGATTTAATAGATGTGGGTCTGGGTGCAGATTTGATAGACAAAATGAAAAAGTGAAAGTAAAAAGCCTGCTAATGGAACAGACACTGACTATTTAGGGTTCCATTCCGGCTATAGTTTGGTGTAAAGAGAAGAAAGCCAGTAGCAATTGTACCGTTTTGTTCCTATCGTGTACGGGTGGTTTGTTCTAGGAAATATCACATTGGGCTACTAAATCCTCAGGTAACGTATATATTATGACGTTTGGCGGAGCTCACGTGGTCCTGTCCTGTCTGCTTTTTTTTGTTTCAATTTCCAATTTTACTAAAAATCCAGATTGAGATTGATTTGCATCTGATTTTCCGAATCGTGAATGAGATTTGAATGTAAAATATGAAAAATTTCAAAACTGGTAAAATTGAAACATTTCATGTTCAAAATGTTTTCGTTGAAAAATGCTAAATTGGATGGAATATACAATTGCAAAACAATTTCGATCAACGCAAGTACTTTATTAAATTACTTTGTTTTCCATACATCTTACATTAATTTCTACAAAACGTAAATATAGGAGATTTCAATAAGTGAAGTCAATAAACAATTTGGAATAATGATACATAGATCAAATCTATTGTACTTTTTTGTTACATATACAGAGGTACAGGTATTTATAGTCTCTAAACAAACAATTCTTTTTACGCCTATAAATAGAAAATTTGACTGACAAACCAAATCCCGTCCAGAAATTTACAACAAAATTAGCAAACTGTAATACTTTATGCAAATGCAAAGCTCTGTTATATGCTTCAAAAATATTTTTATAAAATTTTCCATTTTTCCAATGGTGCTTTCTTTTTCAAAGAAACACTCTTTTTACCAGTGCTTGAAAAACACTAAGACTTCTCATGCGAGAAGTACTTCATGATGATGATGATTTCAATGATGATTAGTAGTCTTTACTTAAGTGAGCAAAACAAAATTGGTTTCAGCCAATCTACCATCTATAGAATTTTTATTTTCTTTTACACATTTACAAAACTAAACTGCAATTCATTTCAAAAATATTACTTTTCA
>JAHZNJ010002564.1:0-12270 GCA_027744475.1 Lepidocyrtus cf. sotoi NNG-2020
GCAAGCAACACCTTTTCTGTTTCATTTCAACAGCCAACAATTCCCAAAATAGCAAAAAACGTTTCCTTCTGCTGAACAAGTTTTATTATAAGGGGAAGGGAAGAGAGGAAAATTATATTCCTCCGGACAATCATCAGACTTCTCCACAAATAAATGTATGTATTTCTGAGTCTACGATTCTCTGTTATTTGTAGAGGAAGAAGATAGTCTTCTTGAGTTAGTGAGTGAGTGGGGGAATAATAAAACTTGAGGAGGAGAGGAAAGCAAAACTCTAAAAATAGTAGTGGTGGAACTGTACCTGAAGGAATGATTCACGTATCTACCCCAACGGCACACTTATATAACAGGAACAAGATTGGTCTACGTAGACGAAGACTAGTTTTCTACTTTCCAGCAGTATTATTAGAAATCTTTACTAAAAAAAATCTATTGCATTCAAGATTATATTCGCATTCGTTGAGAAAGGATTTTTTAGAGAGAAAGATTGGAGGATTTTCTGTAAAATAAAAATAAAACTAAAATGATTCAGAGAGCAGGAGCAGAGCAAAAGCAGGCAAAATGTAAGTATTAAGATCAACTGATCAATTTTCTTTTAAAATGGCCAAAGCTTACTTACATGTTTTAGAACAATTCCGGATTTCTTTTTATAGCTTTTTTTCTCCGTATCATTTTTAAAACTCGGCCTCTAGCTCTGGTTTGGTAAGGGTTCGTCCAGCTTGCAGTGGGCGAAACGAAAGAAAAGAAAGAAATACACGTGCAGTAAAAAAGCGAAATGAACGTTATTATTGGTACTTGACGTGGACGATATGATCCCTCCAATAAAATGGTAAAACAGTGGAAGAAAAATAAATAAAAGCACCAGTAATGGTGGTGGCAGTGCAGTGAAGTTTTATGAAACAGCTAATACTTTGCTTGGATCTTCTTATGATGTCAATTTAAGAAGAAAAAATATCGATTTTTGTTTTGGCTCAGTTTCACAAAATATTTTACAGGGTTGTGTCCTGAAACTTTTTTCGTATTATATAAGTGCTGCATAACAGAAAAACAGTAAAATTCAGTTATTTTTAAAAAATTATGAGAAAATTTAAAAATTTTGCTTCTGTCGGCGATGAATGATGATATGATGGATTAAATAATTATAATTTGACACTGAAAATTAGAACAGCATTTGCGTATTATTCCATTAACTGTGGTAGACAAATCGAAATTAATTTTTAGATACTATTTAGTATACGTAGGCAAATGACTTTGTATCTAATGTTTTCAATTTATAAGTTAATTTCTGATATTTATTTTGTCGTTACGCTACTTTTTCTTAAGCGGAGGCTTCATCGATAAGATACATTGATAAGAGGCGGATGTTAAAAGATGGGAAGATAAGGTGCATAAATAACGACAGGATGAATTTAAGAGAATAGTGAAATAGTTTTAATGTAGGCGTGAGCAAACGTATTTATGATTTGTCAAATTTTATCGTATACCTTCTTGTTATTTTCACTTTCATTTCATTAGGATGCTTTCTTGATCAATCGAACCTGCCTAGATTTAATTTTACTTTTCATTGAATCAAAGCAAGGACGACTGGTTTAGCCGGATGCGTAGAGCGCTTTTATATGCTTAAAATTAGATGTATTTTAGCGCGAGCTTTGTTATACATGCTCCAAACCTTGTGCACAATAAGAGCTTTCTCTTGCTTTTCTAAAATTGCATAACACAATTTCCTGAGCAAATTACGCTTTTAAGTGTGTCAACACATTTCTCTGCAAGCAAATATATTTGTATGTACTACGCAGTACGAGTACGAACATGTAGGCGGGAATTTACTAGAAAAAAAATACTAAAGCGCATTGTTCAGTTCTTACAGAACACAATAGGAGGTAACAGCAGCAATAAGACGAGACATGCACAAAAAATAGAAAAGGAAAGTGCAAAGTGGGATTTTATGTTTTGATTTTAAAATTAGATTTTCTTCAATTCCATTTCTGGGAGTTTCACCTTCAGCTAGCTGCCAAAGCCTAAAAAATATTGGAAATTGGTTATTTTCTATCTGTATCAAAGTTTTTATATGTGAATAATATAGAATCCTGCATAACCAGGGCCAGGGTAGAAATACCATTAAACCAACTAACTCTTTTATCATATAAAATATTTTTATAAAACTATTTTGCAATTGGTGAGTAAAACATTTTATAAAATAATTTCCCAATTACAGCGAACTAGCTTTTCTATATTTGATTTCTTACTGCGTGAATTTTTACACAGTAATCCCAAATATTTCTGCCCTTCAGAAGAGTTATATTTTAAGGTCTTACAATATACATCATCAAGTTTAATATCATCAAACAATTTTTCCTTTTGTTTCTAGTTTCTACATTATTACTCCTTGCTTAATTTGCCGTAAAGGGACAGTTTCATCTCATGTATGTACATCACTGTTTTCATTTGAAATTGATTGAATGTAATGGCCTTGATTTTTCAAAACCTTGAAACAGTTTGTAACGACCGTGATAATTTTATATCTAAATCAGGGACACTTGTACTTCAGGTGGAACGTCTGGCAGAGCTGCTGTAAAAACTGAGCGAGATGTTCTTTGAAAATTCTCTACTATTGCAATTTTCCCATTGCTTTATATCTGGAATCGTATAAAAAGGAGAAAATTATGCAACACCTCTTCATTTTGAGTTAGGTTAGAATCTGAACCAAAAACGCGGAGACATTTTTTGGTCTAAAGAATCTATCCCTGTGGTGCGGTACACTCACTAAGAGAAAAAAATGGGAATGGCTTTATTAACAAAAACGCAGATAATAACGTCTACTCTACAGATTCCTCTTATGTATATTCAAGCTAATTCTTCTCGAGTAAATGCCTTCGGTTTATTTTGGTGGCGAAAAATACTGGATGGATATGGTTTTTGAAGTGTCATCCTCTCTTTCTTTCTGAAGAGATTCTCAAAGCTTAGCTTATCTGTCTCGTTTAATGCACTCTTCCTCATGTCCTCATCCTCCGCACTCTACTTCTGTAACTGAAGTCAAACTCATCTACAGAGACAGAAAGGGGGAAAATATTTCTAGAGAGAAAAAGCTCTATTATCCACCTTTTTACTTTTATCATAGAAGTGGGAAAAGAAGCCACTACCACTGCAAAAGTGAAAAGTAACTATGAAGTGAGTAAATTGGGTGCTTTCTTTTCAATTACTTTTGGTAGAGTGCAAGGTTACGTAACGCTGATGGTAGTAGAATTGTCTTGAGTCTTGCCTAAAAGCTTCTGCTTTCGTTCGGCTTTATTCTTCACTGAATTTTTTTAAAGATAAATAAATATCTATTTCATTTCCCTTTGGATTCGTTTGAGTTGAAGAATGATGGGGATCATAGAAAAGCAAGAATAACTATATTATTTTGAAAGCACTTCTAACAGACTAAAAATAAACTGGGGTATTTGTAGTCTCTAGTGAGTAAAAGCATTTTGAAGGAAAACTGTTCCAAATGGAAGAGAATCAAATTACTTTTAATATAAATCAGGTGTTATTTTTATACGAATCAATGAAAGCGCAGAATATATATATCTAGACTTTCCTTACTTTTTGAATAAATTTTTCTGTACCAAAAATGTTGTTATTTTACCGAGATAAGCATTGTACATGTTTTTTCTTAGCTAGGCAAAAAATTGACTTTAGATTTTTACTGCACAATAATACAGTTGCAGCGTTTGTTAAAAAACAATTTACCATATTTGTGTTTTATAATACAGAATTTAGTTAAGAAACATTTGATTTTATATATTTTTATAGTTGTAAATTCCATTGGATTAATCTATTAATTACTTAGCGTAATATTTAAATTTAGAATAGTTAATTTTACGAATTTGGTTTTGAAAGCTGCACATCACCTAATCTGAAATATTGAACAGAAAAAATGCTTTTTAATCTACCTGTTTGTCTGATTTTTATAATACTGCTAATGCTAACTATAAAAGTAAAACAAATAAGCGTGCATATTTGCATAAACAGCCTTCCACTCAGTAACCTCATGAGAATAACTTCTACTGACAAAACCAAACTTTACCCAAACCATACTTTCATTCAGTTTTCAAACAATGTATATTCATTTCGTGGCGCAATTTTCTGTTTTGCTTTAATAACCAAACTTTCTTTACACGTACTATGCTCGTACATTAAGAAAAACGCCAAAGGGGCCAGGAAATTGTAATATTGACTGAGATATTAAGGAAATTAAAAGATTTCTAAAACATTCCAAGAGTAGTGCGGTAATCCCCATCAACTTCAGCTGTAAAATTGGAAATCTTTTCCAAAAACAAAATTCAAATATAATATGTAAACTTCAAAATTAACTGGCTTTCAGTACAACACGCCATGTTTTAAGAAAACATAAAGCGTAATCTCAAATATTTTCAGCAGCACAGCACCAACCACCGCACCGTCATCTCATCCAATCTCCTGTCTCTCTTTATGTCTGTTGTTTCACCTTTTTCCTTTAACCTTTAACATTTTATTTGTGTTGATGATCAAGAAAAAATAAAAATACTTTTTGAGTATCTTCTATCGTTGTATCATACAATGCGCTGCTGCGATCCCGTCTCTCTCGTTTCAAACTTAAGAAAAAAGTTACGAGAAGATAAAAGGAAATTTACTTTCAAAAATAAAATCGCGTCAGTAAAATATCCACCTCTATATTTTCTTCCTTTCGTCTTCCGCTCCTTTTGTATTCTTTTAAAGAACTCCCCAGAACAGAGGGACTTAAAGCTTCTTTTAAACCTTCTAAATCTTCTTCGTATTCTTTCTTTTGGAAGGTTGAAGGTAGGTAAGTGAGTTGCAAAAATCCCAGTAGACTTTCTCCTTTCCTCAGAATAAAAACGTAGAAGGTTGAGTAAAAATAAAGTAACGTTCTTCATTTTCACAAAATGCTTAATACTTCCTTGTTTTTACATTTTTGTGCTATTTCTTCTCTCCCTCATTCTTCCCATTTCCTGTTTGATTCTTTGGTACTTGCACATATAGTTTTAAACGTGAGCATAGTTCTCGTTTATCTATTCTAGAAAGGAGTGAGTGGATAAAAAAGGATTAATGCGACTATAAAAACGGTTGGAAAGGAATTTTTTTGTTTTAGTACTGTATAGTGTAGACAGAACGGTGTCTGTCAGGTTAAATGAATATATCCCCCATGGACGAAATGAATGTTTTTCATCTTAGGTAAGATTTTTTTATGACAGTTTACGCTCCGTGTACTTGGTTAACCAATCTCCTCATTTGGGTCATTCTCCAAAGAGAGAACAATATTTATGTGGGTTACTGTAAATTATTGGTTACGTTATTTGCAATTAAAAATGGTTTGTGACTGTTAATAATGTTTTCCTTTCAAAATCCAGATCAATAGCAGACGTTAAACCGGACTACTTGATCCAAACAAAACCAACTACCTAATATCACAATGCTTACATAAGCTACGTTTGTAATTTGCGAATTGGTAACCCACAATCCACATCAGAGAAAGGAAAAGAAATCTACCTAAAACGCAGAGACTCGATCATGTGTGTCAAAATGAAATGTTTATTCATTATTTGCAGAAGTCAAAGTCAAAGCTATAGGGAGGGAGCCGAGCTGGTATTAGATATTGGTATTATATAGTGATGGAGAACTCAGCTTTTACTTTTTACTGAAGAAGTTTTTTTCTTGTATTTGTGGGGATTTCTATAAGTAACAAATTTATGGATGTTATTCCTATTCTAACAAGCAAAATAATTAAACGATTGGAGTTATTTTGCTTTGTTTGTTTGTAATTTTCTACTAAAACCACTGAAAAGTAAAATGCTTTTATTTCGAGCGTAATTGCTTTCATTTCATTTTCTGTATGCTTTAATCTTACTCTTGAATGGACATTGTTATATTATCTAATTATGATGTTGGTTCTCTCAAACAATAGGAAGCATTTATGGTGTATGTGGTGAATAATTTATCGCTCCCAATTTTGGAATATGAATCTTTCAAAATAGAACTAAAGAGTAAGCTGCTGTTTATACTTGCCATTCAATTCCAGATTCCAGCTTCAATATAATCAAGGTGTCTTGACGATTAAGCTACAAAGTTCCTTTCATTAATAAGGTGAGGTAACTTTGAGGATTTTCGATTTTGATTGGGACCGAGCTTTTGCTTACTATCCCATTTATCAATCTTAATACTTTAGCAAATTACTGTAACTGTGACAATTACCAATTTTTAAATGTAATTAAGCTATTGGAGTTTACGGGGATAGATGACAATGGGGATCTTGGTCCCAATCAAAATCGAAAATCCTCAAAGTTACCTCACCTTATTAATGAAAGGAACTTTGTAGCTTAATCGTCAAGACACCTTGGAATAAATTAACGTGCCAGCTTGCAAAATACATCCATCCTACCTTCATATTTTTGCATGTTGTCGTGCACGTGTTAATGCTAACCTGTGTAGTGATGGGTAAATCTTTGGTGGAAAGTGTTTGCGTGATTTTATTAAAACTTTTTTTTTCTTTTTCAGTATCATTTATTTATTCAATACAATGCAACGCAAGTCAGCTCGTGATTGTGATATTTTCACTTATGAACTTTATCAGAATTTGTCTTCCTTTCAGTTTGATACGAAAATAAAAATATTGAATTACTTTACTCAGGAAACTTTTACGTTTGATCTTTATTCTTCCTTACCCTTTAACCTTTGTATAGTATAGATACCATCCTACACTGAAACATATTTAAAATGCTCAAAACAAAGTACAAAATTTTCCTGCTCATTTTTACGTTACGGTAGGTCGCACATTTTGCTTTTTTTTATCTTTTTCTGTTTGCACAACCAAGCCAAGTGAGGAAACGTCATCAGCAAAACAGAAGAGACAGGTTACACTCTTTACAACTAGGCTTTACACAATGACATGTTAACATGTTATTAAGCCATAGCCAAGATTTTAGTAACATGTCATGACATGTCACAACATGTTACAGTTTATCATTGAGTTCAATAGCCAGATACGTAAACTCGGCGTAATCCAAATAAAATCTAAAGGAAGGAATTGGAAAAGCAAAATCTGCATATTAAGTGAAACTGAAGTACTTTTTGTTGCAGATTTGCATATTTAAAAATTCAGTGTGTTTTATACAATTGCATTACACACTGAATTTAAAGCTGTACATTAATAAACGAACTATGCAAATCAGATACTACTGTACGGTTTTCTTTTGCATTTGGTGTTTTGAATGTGGTTTCAGAATGGGATTTTTTGGCTTTGTCCTATCCCAATATGGTAGCAAGTCCTGTTAGGCAAATTAAATTTTAGATTTGCAACAACTTAAGGTACTTGATTGTGCAATCTCCGTATGTAAGATAAGGATACAAATTTTAGGTAACATGTTAACATGTCACCAGATTTTTGGAAAGGCAAAATTTGTAGACATGTCATATAACATGTCATGTTACTTGATAAAGCCTATTTACAACACAATTTTATGTGCATAATACACACCCGAAAGCTCCAACCGACATGTTTACAACAAATATAAAGTAACATAACAACAGCAGCAGGTTGTAGGTATACACGCAGCTGTGTTTTTACGAGTTTTCTTTCTCCACTCCACCTTGTGCTGCTATGCCGTTTTGTTTATATCTCCCTTCAAAAATCATCATAAACTTTTTTGCTTGTTTCCTCCAACCAAAGTAAGTTATAAAGTTCCTTTTTACTCTGTTGTGTCTCCTTTCATTTTTGCTTCTCTTTATTCCTTCTTCGTTTCCTCTCTTAATGAACTCTGTTCTGCTGAAGTTTATCATTCTTTTCTCTCCCAAAAACAAGTCCCAGTCACAAGTTTTACGATAATTCTTACTTTTACCCACGTTTACATGTAAAAACAGCGTGAAACTATATTAAACGTGTAACGTGTAACTATGCTCTAGCGACGCAGCTGCCACCCCGCTACCTGTTAATGATACAAACGAATAAAAATACCTGGAGCGAAATCCTTTTCTCCACTTGCGTTCTAACTATGACCTAATAAAATCAGACTCCTGTGAAGAGGAAAGCAATACTTATACTATATTATTTTGTATTATATTTTTCTGGTACCTTGTATCTCTTTGTTTCCACTTTCCAGCAACTAATCCAATTAAATTGACACGTGATATGACATTAAGCATGTATTTCTCTTTCTCCTTTTGTGTGAGATGTGAAGTAGCACATAATAACCATGTTGAATCGCGGAGGACAAAAATAATCATTTTTCTACTCTGCCTTCCTCTCAATCTCTTATTTTGTTTTTTATTCTATGTAGGCTTATTGCGCAAATATTTCTCCCATGGGGTACATCTTCTTCCTTGAAATGGAGGAGCACACGCCACATCCGGAAAGGTAAGCAAGAAGACGCCGCCATTATCATTGGCAGTGGTAGTACCTATAAAACAACATTACAAGTGTAACAATGTTTTACACCAGAGGAGAGTAGTGAGTTCCATTTTAATATTACTGCAGCACCGTCTCATCATAAATCATGCAAATTAAGAGAGAAAAGTCTTTAAAAAGTAAACCAAATCACAAAAGTTTTTTGATCTTCTGAAATAATTCAATGTCTCCGTGTACTACGCTGATATTATAATTATATATAGCGAATGTATGGTAGGGAACAAGATTCGTACTTTTTGTGTAATTTACACTAAAGTCAAGAAACAATCTATGCTCCATTGCATTTCAAAATTAAATTTTATTTATTTTTGACGTTTAAATATTTAAGAGAGGTGCAACCTCTTTTAAATATTTATTAGCAAAGCGCCTCTGCTCTTGTTGCAGTCCCTGTGTAATTATTTAGCTTTTCTCTTCCAATTTTCATTTCATGAACCAAATCACAAAAGTTTTTTGATCTTCTGAAATAATTCAATGTCTCCGTGTACTACGCTGATATTATAATTATATATAGCGAATGTATGGTAGGGAACAGGATTCGTACTTAATTTGTGTAATTTACACAAAGGTCTACAAGAAATCTATGCTCAATTGCATTTCAAAATTCAATTTTATTTATTTTTGACGTTATTGCACCTCTCTTAAGTATTTATTAGCAAAGCGCCTCTGCTCTTGTTGCAGTCCCTGTGTAATTATTTAGCTTTTCTCTTCCAATTTTCATTTCATGTTTTACACTGATGTTTCTCATAATGACTGCCAATAATTTTATGCAAATTATAATTATATTGCCAAATGGGTGTATTTAGTTGATGCAGTCTACGTCTGTATTTTCCCTTTTTGGCCTATTTAAGACTTGTTTGGAAGGGTAAACGGCATAATCTTTGAGGGAGATTTATTCATCATTTTATACAGAATATATATAGTCAAACGAGCATAGGCAATTATAATTAGAATAGAACCATAAATCTCTCTAGAATGCTGTGGGGCTAGGCTCTCTAACTAGATCCAACTAACCATACTAAAACCAATGCATTTTCTCATTTTCGTTTTCTCTTCTCATTCACTTTATCACAGAATCAATGGAATGCTAATGAACACCCCAGAATTCGCGGAAGCGTATTCCTGCCAAGCTGGTACTCAAATGAATCCCCCGTCGAAGTGTTCTGTGTGGTAATTTATTGACTGCTGCTGTGCTGACGCTGTTCCAGTCATCCTGCTGATGCCAAGCCAACGCAACGCCACTTCTTTCTCTCTTCAGCAGACACGGACAAAAATTACTGAATGAGCTGCTATTAGGAGGTGGAGGCCTATGAAGCTGACAGTGATTGTGAAGTGGAGTGGAGACGACAGACTAACTGGAGGACTGAAACTTAAGGCTTTGTGTTTTTCTACGAGTTCGTTCTCATGTTTTTATGGCTCAATTTTNATGAGCTGCTATTAGGAGGTGGAGGCCTATGAAGCTGACAGTGATTGTGAAGTGGAGTGGAGACGACAGACTAACTGGAGGACTGAAGCTTAAGGCTTTGTGTTTTTCTGCGAGTTCGTTTTCATGTTTTTGTGGCTCAATTTGAATTCTGAATTAGAAATTGTGAAGGAGAAGTGGAGCAGAAAGGAAGAAAGGAATCTTTCACAAAACCAAACGGCCTAGATTTAAATATTATTTTTTAGCACTTCAACATCATCATCTGCACGGTACAGCACGTTTTTCATTTTCATCGTCATCATGAGAATCATCAATAAAACATTATGGAGAAAAGAATGACATAAATTTCCGCTGTGGACACGCACGCACGTGTAACAGTCTGGGTTGATTAATTAGAAAATAATGGACCCTGGAATCAAGAGACATTTGAAGAGGATTCAAGAAGTGTAAACTTACCTTAGTTTTGGATTGATTTATGGCAAATAAAAATATTCCACTACAAATTCAGAATTGTGCCTGGAATAAGCAACTGTAGCATTACTTTGCATTAATAGCGAGAAACTTCTGAATGTAATTTACCTATATTACATCATCAAAATTATTTTAGTTTATGTTATGTTGCCGTTTAACTCAAGACGTCTTCCTTTTAATAAGAAAATTTCCGTGAGATTGGAAAAACTGTAAAATGATTCCTGTTTCTTAAAGTTATGATTGAAGGCATTAACTTTTTTTTAAATAATCCTAAATGCCATGAATCTACAGGTTGGTTTATAGAATGAATGGCTACATAAAATTGGTTTGATGTGAGAATAGAATGTGGAAATACTGCCAGTTAGAATTTAATTAAATGCTGATTACACTGCTGCTGTTGATAATAAACATAAAGCTTTAATTCAATTCATTACCTATGCAATTTAGTCTACTACTACGAAAAGTTTAATAATGGGCTGAAGAAAATTATAAAGCTACTCACTCATACCATTCATCGTGTTCTTCATTCTTTCACCGTTCTTCTCCCTACTTACTTAAGCCAACAATAAGCACAACACTCAGCAATGAAAAAAAAACTTTCTCCAGAGCTTATAGCCTATAGCATCTTCAGTGTTTGTTCATTCACTAATCATGTTGTATTCATTACATAATCAACTTTATCATCTCATCGTCATCATATCCATATTTATGGTTAAATAAATAAATATTATATACCTGCTGCTGCTACTGCAACGTGCGATCGTTGGGCTGGAATAAACAGGGACGAATTAATTAATTACTAAAAGCACAATGATGTAGCCCTATTCCACTCCCATTCTTCTACCCAAAAGCTTCAAAACTAAACGCAAATGGCTTAGCTATAGCTTAAAAAACTTAATCCTAATCAACGAAATGCTTCAACTGGAAAAGTTGTATATATGCTATCTAGACACAACGAGAAATCTGTTATGAATCTGTAAACATAAATAATGGATGAAATCACACAGGCAATGTACTGACTCATGACATTTCCAGAATTTGTTTGATATATTAAAATAGAGTTGTAGCCTGTTCATATTATAAAAAAGTTAATTTATAAAAGAAAAACATTATCCGCCTTCTTTCATTTGATAATTTAACTAAAATAAGTGAACAAGCTAAATACAGTAAGATTTTATGGAGGATAGGAAGGATTAATATGAAATTAAGAAATCTATAAATTTTATCATGTATAAAAGTTGTTGTACGCGAAAAATCGATAAATTAAAATTAAAGTTGTCATAAGAAATAGGTAGGTGAGTAAAATAGTCAGAGCAATCGATAAAAATCTTGTGATCTAATCATCAAATTATTATCAAAATATAGGAAAAGTATCTATTCTATTTAATCGTGAAAAATGACATTGTTATAATAATGCTAACGAATATTGAAAATGCTTTTGAAGAAGTATTGTATTACCGCTAAATAAATAAAAAGAAAAGAGTTGTTTCTAAAAATTAAAGATACGTTTATCCCTATTATATGAAATTATTTAACTCTAAAATTTTCTTTCATTCTATAACTTTTCTGTGTCGTTTTCCGTTAAAATTAATTTCACCATCATCCGTTCATTGAAGATGGATAGCATAGCATTATTATAAAAGCTCCTTCAAGCTTCAACCAACGTACCCGCAGCACCATCATCAAATTGCGATTGACTTTGCTATGCTATATATGCAGTGTTTCGAAAAAGCGCTTTTTATTAAAATTTTCTTACGTTTTACTTTTTATGCTTTAAAGCATAAAATTTGTTTTTAAGCAACTTTTTGCTTTTAATGCTTTTTATTACTTTTTTTACGAAATTTTTAGATTGTGTTGTAATAAACGATTAAAAACACAGTTTTATTCATAATAAGTATGTCAGGATAATGCTGGTATTGGCAATGGATAACGCGAGAAGAATGAA
>JAHZNJ010002565.1:0-12902 GCA_027744475.1 Lepidocyrtus cf. sotoi NNG-2020
TAATTGTTTGCTTCATAATTACGTATTATGCTTCCTTTTTTATTTGCAGAAGATTTAACTGGCAAAAATATTCCTGCTTTTTGGTAGAATTTTTATAAATGGCCTGTTTAAAAAGGTTTTGCAACCACCGAAATGGAAAAGACAGAAACAGTCCATTAAATTGTACTGCTTTGGTATGCTGACTTTTTAAAATTTTAGTTGAATATTAGTAATTGATCACATTTAGATACGTGTTCCACGCCTATGCGTAGTTAAATTTATAAATCGAAATTAATTGAAAAGTCATTTCTGCCTACATTAATAACATTATAATGAAGTACTACATAATACATAAAGCAGAGATGAAATGATGATGTTGACTTCTTTAGTCTCTTCGCATTGCACGGAAACATGATTGCCATTCTCTACTCCCATTAGCTTTCATTCATCTATCCTATCCACTACTACGTTACATTACATCCTAATAAGTATGATATGATATGAACCAGAAAAATAAGAGAGAAAATTCAATGACTTTCCTACTTCTTTATTTCTTCAGCTCTCTCTCTCTCTCTTTCTTCTAGTCCGTAACTCAAACAGAAAAAACAAAAATACCTTGAGTTTGACTTGGTGGAAGAGATAATATAAAGAAAAAAAAGTAGGAAAAATCGTCTTGTATAATTTGATATACATTTCGTATCGTATCAAACAGAAAAAAAGGAAGAAGAAAAGTGGAAGATGATATGAGACATGACACGACGTAGACGACAACGACACGAGAAGATGAGAATGACAAAGTCCAAGTATTAGTGGAATCCAAGTGCTTACTTACATGCATATTACGATACCTACTCCCTGAAGAAAAAAAGCAAAATACCAGAAAAAAACCTTCTCCGTTCCATTCTGCTATCTCCTTGCAAGAAGGAATCAGTCAGAAGAAGAGAAGAAGAAGAGAGAAAATCGGGGACCAATCCAATGGAAATGGAATTGAGTTTCAAGAAAAAAGAAGTGAAAAAATGTGGGAAAAAAGTTTTTCTCTTGATGGATAAAATTGATGGAAGGAAAAAAGGAGGATTGAGAAGGAAGAAGAAGAATGTTTCTCTTCTTTAGTAAAGAAAAAGAAACGTCATATTATTTATATAGAATAGAATTGCTGGGAAATTGGAGAAATAGAAATAAGGAGAAGTCACAGAAGCAGCAGAAGAAACTAATTTATACAAAACAGGAGTAAGTTTATACTAAAAAAGAATTTCTATCAGATCAGATGTAATAATGTTTTCTGTCTCCTGAGACGGAACACCACTCCATCGCACCGCCACACAAGTTGGAAAGAAGAAGAAGAATCTTTCCGAGATAGTAGATGCAAGCAGAGGTGATGATGATGATTCATGATGATAATGATAAAAAGAATTCGGGGTAGTATCTCATCATCACTGTCACAGTCACATGGACTTATGTAGATATAAATAGAATTGATGCTGGAAGGAAGAAAACTGTCATTCGTAAATAAGTTTCAATTCAACGTCTAGTCAATAATTGCTTTAAAACTTTAATTTAGGTATCTATAGGTAAGTCAGTACCATAAGCTTAATATGTAAATTTCAATTATTTCGATTAATTGAATGTAATAATGTTTAAAAATGTTTGCATTTGTGATTGATTAAATTATTTCTTTCGAATCCCAAGCTAAGAAAACGACTAGCTCTCTCTTTCTATAAATTAAAAAGTATTTTTCTGCTCTACTGCTTTAGTATTTTATCTGTATCGGGGAAAGAAAGGAAGCTCCTTCCTTCCTAAAACAAACTGATTAGTAGATTGATCCTTCCTCTATGCATCGCATCGCCATGTCATGCCATCGCATCAGTTTCTCTGTCCTGTCTGTCCTGTCTCGCCTCCTCTGAGAAATTCGAATAAGTTAAGTTATGTTATAATCCTTCTTCACTGTCATGTCACCCTCTTGCTTGTCTCCTCACTCACATGCTCTAAATCTTTCTGTCTCTCTTTCTCTGCTGTTTGAAAATAAACTTTTCCAATCAGCTAAAAACTTTTCAATTTGGAGATATTGGAATAAAGAGGAGGATGTGGTGGTGGTGGTGGTGGTGTGACTGGCTAAGTGAAGTGAGCAACTGACATGAGCAGGGTGGGATTGCGTTGCATTTTTTTCTTCTGGGCAAAAAAAGAACCTGCCCAGAGATAAATAGCACGGCACATAGTAGTGGTAGTCGTAGGACTATTTATCTTGGGAGTTTTATAGGGATTTGTTTATTTACCGCCATGCCACCATCATCCCTATATTTTGAATATAGAAAAGTAACAGAAGAGAAGAGCAAAGCAGATACTGCTTATCACTCACAGTGCTCCGCACCGAAATACTATTATATTATTAAGGATTTTGACAAAAACTGACAAAAGCTGAACTGACTGACTGACTTGAGTGAGCTTTTGCAGTGTTTGCTTAAGGAGGTGGGTCGCTAAACGCTAAAAAAGGGAAGTTCAACAAAAAAAGTTTTTTAGCGGTACTCTCCAAAGCAAATAATAAAAGTATGCATGGAAAAGAGGATGTCCGTCGGCATAATGGAATTATTGACTGATATTTTGCTATGCTCTTGTTTTGTGTGTGTGGGTTACGTGAGAATTACATTATTTGCATGGATTAAGTATAAATTGCAAACAAACAGAATGAGCAGAGCTGATAATTTATTGTTGTGGGAGAGATTATAAAAATCGTTCGAAGACGAATTTGGCAAATTAGTTTGGAGGTAAAATTAAAGTTAACGCGTCGATAAATGTATTTGTTTTAATATTTTGGTATCTTTGAGACTAGATATACATTTCAGTTCGTAGTCGCATTGATCAAAATAGGCCATCAAAATTTTTAATTAGTGTTTAATTTTCATAAGCAGACTGCCAACGCCAACAACTGTCATTCAGCAGTCAAGGTGTTATCCATCCCCCACAACTGTAAGTAAGATGATTTCCTGACTTTAGCTACGGCTTAACAACTTTATGATAGCGCTATGCGCTAGCTGAAAATCTAGCATTTTATCTGGTATGAAAAGCTGGTTTGCTGTTACTGCGAATTGTGAGCAAACTGCATTTTGCTTTATCTGTGTTTAATATCTGCTGCAAGCTGCTGCTGAGTCTTGACTTGAAGGTAAAAAAGCCTAGTTTAACTTTAACTGTAACTAATAGCTACCTTTCGTTTCCCCTTTCTGCTTTAATTTCACACTTTAACAAATGTAGAAACTGCATGGAGTCTGCGAAAATAGATGCAGATTACTCCCATAGAGCAGGAGAGTAGTGGGCTGCTCTCTGCTCATACTCTTCCCTGTCAGTTTTTAGCTTTTGAGTAAATTGCGAAATAGTCCGTGCGAAAGCTGCATGGATCCTTCCGCTTTAATTAGATTTGTTTTGAATGATAAGAATAAATAGAATAAATTCAATATGATTAAGAAAATAGCACAGATACATACAATTTCATAAATTTTGCAGGAATGAAAATAAAAAATTCCTAAATAATGGAATACCGGAGTATTATTCTTTACACTGCCGATAAATATTTTCATTTAACGTTTAGATAGTAATAATGAAGGTTGGACGTTGGTTGGTTAGTCAAATGCTTATATTGTTCTATAACAAATGTAGATCACTTTGTCAACAAGTATTTGTGCTTACCATTTGAAATGTTTTTATTATCCAAAACCGTAAAAGTCAGCTTCTGATAATTTATTTTTGCTTATGTGGCTTTATATCGCATGCAGGAGCACTTCCTAATCGATCTGTTTCTACCAGGATTTTAAATATATTCACACAAAATATTGAATGGCAGTAAGAATGCTGAAAACAGCTGCATTATGTGCTGCCCTTGATCTCGCATAAATATATGTAATAGTATTATGCAATACCAAATTCAAACGAGAAGCACGAAAGAGAAATCAACCGATCATACAGTCGATCAATCGGAAGTGTGCTTAATTAGGTGGTTTGTCAGACACGTTACAACACAACAATACTTTGATACTACGATAATGGACTAACTCAATAATTTGCCTTTTGCTTTAACTTTAAAAATCCTTTGAAATGTAATGCAAACTGTATTATTGAATCAATGAGATTCTTTGAATTGAATAGGAAGCAAGCAAGATATTTTTAAAATGTAAAACCAGTCAAGTCACTTTAGTGAAGTAAAATGCACATCAAGAAAACGCTGTTTTGACATTACTAGAAAACTAATTAGTTATTCGCGGATGCAGTTTTGCAAAACCATGCAGCAGCAATAGCCGCAGCTGCAACAGCATCGGGTTTTCACGTATAAATAATTAGTAAAAACAGGAAAACGCATTCCCTTGTCTTCGAGAATGCTCACACCGTAGCTGATGCATTCTTAGCGATTAAAATAAAAATGTAAATGCAAATAGAATAATAATCACGTAGGTAAATAAGTAAGTAAGTGATAGATTTAACCTTGATTTCTTCAAGTAAATTATTAGCAGAAAATAGAAATTGAACTGAAGAAGCCACCTACGAAGTTTGAAATATTAATCGATCCACAATTTCAATGTAAACACAGCAGGATTAAATATGTTCCTATTATTTTTAAGTATTGTTTAAGCCATAAAATAAAATTGCAATTACATCAGCCCTCAGGGTAAATTGTAGAAAGAGAGAGAGAGAGGAAGAATTTACGGAGCAGTTATTTTTGCAATAACAAAACAAAGTTGCAAAAATATTTAATTAAATAGGTTGAAAGGTTTGCTTTTTTAAGGCAATTTCATCATTTGCGATTACGAAGCTGAGTGAACTGATTATTAAATTATCTCGTAATGTAACGTAGTAAGTATTGAAAATGGAATGAAGTAAAGAACTTAATTTTCAAACTGGTAATTATCTTGAATTTAAAACTGTATCAAAACCTAATTTAAACGATGAAGAAGACTGTTGTGTAGCGTAGACAGAGAGGGAAAACATGACTCGAAGGTGTGGAAAGACGATTATCAACTGGATGGAACGAAGAACGGTGCTTGATTGACAGAATAATTTCAGGGTAGGAGAAGAAAGGCAATGCGCGGCAGGAGGGAGAAAGAGGTTTTTTTACAGTAAGTTAAAGTTGCAAATTGTGAAAAGATAGTACCTATATAAACGCTAGTTTGTTTAGGTATGAAAAATATTATGTGAGTAACTATATAACTTATAACTGGTTGTACTTTTATCAAAGTTATGTATTTCTTTCATTTTAAATATAAAAGGTAGAATTTGTATTAAAATTAACAGTTTTTGCACTCTTATTTCCAATTTTATAATTGTCAGTGTAAGAATTATAATGCAAACCGAAATAAGCATCGAACAAAAATAATTGCTTAAATTAAAAGTATATTTATAATTATATTACCATTTTATAAGCAAATAATGCAGATATCTACAGGCACAGCATGCATTGTGGAAATAATTAACGTAATTTGTTCTAAAATCAATTTAAATTTATTCTGGTAACCCCCACCCACTTAAATTGATTGTACAATAACATAAATGTTAAAATTTAAGAGGAGGAGCAATTACCACTTAATAAATCTTAAAGTAATTAGCAATTAATTTATTTCAATAAAAGTATCATTTTGAACTATTTTAAGCAAACTGTTCATCTGCATACAAATAATAAAAATAAAACAAAATTAAACTTATATAAAGCCAAACTACAATAGGAATAGTTAACCAATCTACCAAACATATACCTTCATGAAATTAAAGTTTTTACTGTAAATCAGAAATCAGAAATTAAATTTCCAGAATTTGAACATTGATCTGTCACAAATCATTTTTTCCTATTTTTCTTTTAAGCTTGCAAACAAAAAGGTTTTAAAGATACTAAAGCTGAATCATCGTACTTCATTCATCTTGTCATACCCCTACAACATTCCTTCAATTGATCCTGATTGAATGAATTAAAGTAAATATTTTCCTTTTCTACCAATAAATAATTTATTACATTTGTTATTTTGCATCACTCAATTACATATTTACTCTCATTATCACCTTATCAAATTAATGAGCGTCTACTTTTTCAAAACAGTCAATAATAAAAACCACAACATTTTTTTATTATTTCCTTAAATGAATAAATGAATGAACAGTCAATTAAAATGCTACGAGACTTGACTTTGATTCGATTCATCTAATGAGATTAAAAATACGTATGAATAAAAATTCTAGAGCAATTACAAATATTGTTTACTTTTTCAAACCAATAAAAATCATGTTCTTATTATTATTGGCAGTTGCAATGTTGCAAAGACGTTTTATGATACTGTGATTGTGATAAAATAACTGTAAAAAATATTCTTTAAAAATATAAAATCATTCATTACATTCATTTCTAGATTTTTATTAAACGAATCTGATCATATTAAGCTTTCTTACGATGACGTAGGTATTCTGAGAAAAAATATTGACGATATTGATGAAAGAAAAAAAGCAACTTTATTTATGATAAATATGCACAAAGCGCAATTAAATGTGCGTTTATTGCTTTTCTGTTTAAGTAAGCATTTTTTATACTTTTCTTAGAACGATTTTGATAAAGCTTGTTAATTTCAAGTGCACTGAATAGAATTCAATTTATTAGATACGATATACAGCAGCTACCTACACAGTAGTACAATAAAAACATTTAAGTAAATGCAAGAAACCGTCAATCATTCAATTATTGTGTTCAGCCTCTTTTGCTTCTGATGCTCTTCTTTTTTTCTTAAGAGAGAATGCAATTAACACGGTCTACAGAGGAAGGAAATCATAATAATAATAACAATTCTTCTGATTATCCAACCATTAAAAAACTATTTTTGTATTCTGGTTTAGTTTATTTACTTATTTATTCTCTCACTTCACTACCTGTTTTGTAAAAGTTTTATTATTGTTTGGAGGGAAAGCATTTTTTAATATTTTTCTTAACTAAACTAAACTACGTAGTATTTTAAATTTAGTGATTTTCTTGAATGATAAATGATAACTTAAATAAATAATAAAAACAGGATCTGTGCAATAAGAACTTTTAAAAATTTATCTTATCTTTCTGAACTTTTAAGAGTTTTGCTTTAAATTTAAATGATGATGGCTTTAAGTATTGATATCTGAGTAATATGATACCTGTTGATGCTGACAGAAGGAGGAAGCTTTGAAAGTAAAGCAACAAAAAAAACTGGGACAAGTTTTTTCTTTCCAAGACTTTTATGCTATTCTATCTGTAATTTTTATTTGTGCTTTTAAAATTTTAAATGATAGTTAAATTGACATAAATTTTTATTTAATTAGTCCTAAAAAATTTTGTGTAACAGTAACAGCAACAGCAAAACAAACACTATAATCAAATAATCAAATAAAACCTTTTTTTTTATTTGCAATGCAATGTGTTGTACCCATTCACTTTTATCGCGAAAAGTCATAATCCTCCATTTATGTCTTCATTTTCTTAGATTTCTTTTTTTATTTCATTTCATTGCTTGCACTTTTGCACTGCCTTTGGCTGACTGATGAATGAACGAATGAATGAATTGAATTGAATAGGTAAAAAGTAAATAGCAACAGTGGTAGTAAATACCTTGTTTTACGTTTAACCTTGAAACAGTAAAAATTAAAGTGTCTTTTTCGGTCATAAATATACAAGTGACCTACCCAAACTTCTACTATACAATAATAATAATAATTATTATTATTATTACAACCAAAACAAAGAATTTTTACTACTCTTTCTTTACACTTGTTACACAACAGCGGCAATACTAGAGAATACATTAAAGCTCATTCACAAAAAAATACCTATAAATAAAATACTTTTACGCATTATACGTTCGTCGATGCAATGAAATAAGTGGTGCTAAAGATACAGATACTAATAAATGTACAAAAGTTACAAGTTCCACCACCACCATCAACATTTAAGTGCCTTTTGCAATTCTTTATTACCATTATGCCCCTTCGCTTACATACAGAAAGAAGAGAATAGAGAAGCCGTTATTTAAACATAAATAGTAAATACCTTAATTTACAGCATTTTATCGTCTCGGCTTAGTCTAGACCTAGAAATTTTATAGGGAAACAGTAACGAACGAAAGAAAGCTGTGAAGTTATAAAAAAAGTTCCACTGCGTTATATTGACAGCAGTTATGTGGATTTTTATTTCACTCTTCGTTTTCTTTCTCTTTCTCTCTCTCTCTCTTTCTGGATAGATCTCACATTTCTCTCTATGTGTAGATTCATCTCGATTTTGGTCATATGTGAAACACAATGATGAAGATTATGGGCTTTTTTATTAAATCAATGAGCATCTATCACTTTTATGCATTATGTATATTGCTTTGGCTGTGTGGCTGTATTTATGTATGTACGCATGCATGGAGGGAAGTTTAGCTAAGCTCGTGTACGTGCACGTTTGTTTAATATATCAAATGCAAACCCGTCGTAGCTGTAGCTAAAGCCAATACAAGATTTGTGTATATCCTTTAGTCTTCTTCTATTTCTTCCTTTTCTCTCTCTCCACTTTTTTCTACTACAGAGTTTTTTAATGTAACGAAACACGTAATAAAATGACTATAAAATTCAAGTTAAGTCCATATAATAAACCGTTATAGTAAAGCACTTAATTTTTATTATAGATATATCCTGTCACAAGAATAACATTATTGACTATGGTTTTAAGAAATAAAATCGGCAATACTACCACCACCACAGCCGCAGCAGTAGCGGTATCAGGGATTTATATAGCTCTGCTGCTATGCTGCTACTATTTGATGGTGGCACGATGATGGTAGCCAACCGAATTTATAACAACAAAGCTTAAAAAGATGCGAATTGCAACGTGAGCAGCAGTGGAAGTTGATTGTCGTCATCATCAGAAAAATCATGAATTGCAGAATTATTTTTCATTATTTCTTCTTCGGCAGAAGCAGAGAAATTCTAATAATATTTATTTTGTAAGTGTAAAGATTATGGTTATGTTATAAATGTAGAAGAAATTTTAGGTGAAAACTAAAAGCTAAAATTTTGCTACTACTAAAAACGCACGCATGCCTTTGGATTAGATTGCATTGATTTTGCCTATGCAGCATAGCAGTGCCAGCAGCAACAGTTCTTCTAGTCTTTTGAAAAACTATATAAAATGCATAAACTGTTGCTGGCTACAACTTCATAAAATGAAATGTCATCGTAAATAATGGAGAATTTATTGAAATATTATTATTATACGACTTGTTTCGTGTGGGAGGAGATGGAGGATGTGCTGCAATCTTTAAGATGCTGCTGCATACTCCAAATAAGATTTTTACTGTACTCATTTGTGAATGTGTCTGCTTTGCGCTATACTAATATTATTTTGGAATACTGAATCCGTATGTACTTAGGTAGGAATTCTCCAACGAATACAAATCGACATAACTGTTTACAAACACAAAATTGTTCATTAGAAAGCATTTTAAAGCTCGCTGTGTAACAAAAAATTAAATCTAGCAACTTGGACTATCGAGTTTTGAAATAAAAGGTTCGTTCCTTTATCAATCCCGTAAATAAATACTTTTTGACAAATGAACAATCTTTTAGCAGAGGAAACGCTAAAAATGTAAGAAT
This sequence comes from Lepidocyrtus cf. sotoi NNG-2020, assembly GCA_027744475.1. Classification (NCBI taxonomy): domain Eukaryota; kingdom Metazoa; phylum Arthropoda; class Collembola; order Entomobryomorpha; family Entomobryidae; genus Lepidocyrtus; species Lepidocyrtus cf. sotoi NNG-2020. Next base: position 9,592 of record JAHZNJ010002565.1, read on the forward strand.
TAAAAGCGTTGCACAATCTTTATGTTTTTTTAAAAAATATTTATGATAAAAATAAATATTCTTCGCAGTTCGCACACAAGTAATTTTATTATCATGTTCAAGATACAAATTATAAACAAAGGAAGACAAGTAGACGACAGGATACTCTTGTGCTTCTAAAAGTATATTCTAGTTCACTAAATTTTCTCTTGACAAACAAACAAAAGCCTCCTCAGCCACTCCACTTCCTTTTCCAATAATATGTCAGTCAAGTTCAAGTTAAAAAAGAAGTGTTAGAAAAGAAAGCTTTTTATAGAGAGAAATCATGTTTTAATTCACAATTGCATTGTTTGTTAGTTTGTACTCTCAGCACAAAATGATGGTAATTACATGAAAATCTGACATCTTTCCTTTTAAAACAAACAAAGCAACTTAGCGAAAAAAAGTAAATTATGTAAAAATCTGCTTGTTAATGTTGTTCAGTGACCAACTCCAGCCAGACGGATAAACAATGACATGTGTCATCATCATCATCATTTTAGTACAACAGCAACTGTAGATATAAAGTGCATTTTAATTTTTACGACCGGAGCAATTAGGTACGTAACGTACGTAAAAAGTAAAATGAGAAGATGCAATGCGGGTAACTGGGCTACAGTAATGTGTTTTTTTGCTACCTGTTTCTTTAAAGTCAGCAGCAGCAGCAACAGCAACTGCATTTTATTAGCTTGCTGAAGTAAAAACTAAACTCATTTCATTTGCAGAAGATAATTTTTAGAAAAAAAAATTACACAAACAATGCCCACTTACCATTTATTTTTACGGAGAGATAGAGAGAGAAAAAGAAATAGCATAGCAGTAGCAGTAGCATCATCAACATCATCAACAAGACATGGTCATAAAACTTTTTACAATTTGCAATAAGCACTTAACAGTTATGTAATTTTTTTACACAGAGAGAAAGAAACTGAAACGATTATCCTTTTCTTTCTTCGTACTTTATTTAGTAGCACGACGGCCTTCATCGTTCGTTCGTCCGTCTGTACGAGTGTATTCTTACTTTTTTATATTTTTAATGTTTTCTTCCTCCTCCAGGGTATCAACCCTGTTATTATTCACATTTACAATAATATTATGATTGTTCTTATTTTAGCTTGAAAGAAGAATTTCAATTCAAGCATAAGTAACTAATTTTTTACAGTGCAGCTCATGTATGGTACTAATTTTTTTCTTCAACTGACTTTGTTTTAGTATTTTTGTATATTTAGAAGTTTGCTTGCTTTGTTAATTCAAAAATCATTCCTAATTATTATGAGTTGTGGCATAAAAACGTAATTTAATTGTGTAGTGAGTGAGTAAGTGTAAAAGGAGATGTCAGAGAAGAAAAAAGAGAAGAGAGAGAGTGAGTGATGGTCATCATTATCATCACTCACTCACTTACTTCGTTACTTCACTACCACAACACCACAACACCATTATCATTACAAAAGTCAGTTTAAATGTTTGAATGCACGGATCCGTACACATGTTGATGGTTACTATTATTACATAATTCTCTCTCTCCCTCTCTCCCTTTAACTGTCCGAAAAAATACTTTTCTCATCATATATTTTCTTTGCACGTGCAGAAATTACCTACGCAAACATTATTAAATTTATTATTATATCCTTGCTAGACAGATGTGATAAAGCTGACGATGATGATGATGATGGCATTATTACTATACCAAAGTGCAATGTAATGGCAGCAGCAGCAGCAGTTGCTGCGGTAGTAAGTAAGTAAGTAGCCCTTTTTAAACAAGAGGCACGAGGATATGTAGCCATAGCCATTATTCGTAGACACATGTCCGTCCGTCCATCATCCACATTTTTTAGAATTGTTGAGCTATTTCTTTCTTTGCTGCTGCAAACTGCATCAGTGATGATGATGATAATGATGATGGTGTAAATAGATGATTCAACTTGTTGTAACGCATTTTTCAGTAAATACTCCTCCGATTATCTGCTGCAGTGGTGCAGCAAGACATTTACATTTATTTATTTTATCAAAGAAGGTGAAAAAACGGCAAAAGTAATAATAATAACGTAACAAGTAAATTGTTAGAAGCCAACAACACAGAAGAAGATCTATTTATTTGCAAAAGAAATGAATATTACTATTATTATTATTATCAATTCAGACACACATATGCAATTAAGTGATTTCCCACGCAGTCAACCGATTCCTTTTCAAAACCAAACGTAACACAAGTTCCATCACATTTTGTGTTGTGTTATGATTATTACAGAATTATTACCAGAGCATATTTTTTCATCTAGAGCAGAAAACAAGTTAATACGAAGGAGCGGGAGCAACAACATTACATTGAGCATTGCGCTAGGACAGAAACGGCACTTGCTCAACACCGGCACAATTTCAGCCAGCTTAAAGTCTAAAATACAACTAATCCTCGGATTTCTAGCAAATCTACATCGAGAAAACAAGTAAACATCATTTAAAAGGAAGATTACTTAACGCTTAAGAACTGTCAAAATCGCACATTTGTATTTTTTAAAGTATTCTATATTTAATAATAAATATGAGAAAATAAATATAATAGAAACGGATTTCTTCTTCTTTTGTTTATTTCGGTACCTATTTACTTGAAACATGTTCCGTAACATGTCATTATCGCGAACCCACAAGCGAGAAAATAATCTTTTAATTGAACTTAATAACTTATTTAAGAAGCTCTTTCTCTATTTATTTATATTTTTTTATCCTTTAATAAGCAGCAGCAATCTATGCGAAGATACGAAGATAAAATACGAGGAACTCAAGAGAGCAAGCGGAGAAGAGAAGCAAGTCAAATGCTATGACGAGAAACAGGTTGTTTCTCAGTAAAAGCAAGCAAACAATGCTCTTCGATCGTTGTTACTTTGCTATTTTCTAAGTGTGAGGATCTACATATGGAACAAGAGGATTAAAAATCAAAACTCAAAATGTTATATTTTTTATAGAAAGAAATTACGTAAGTAAGGAGGATGGGCAGTTTTCCTAAACTCGGCATGAAGTGGAAGTGAAGCTTCCGATGTTTTACTAAAAACAAACAGCAGCCGCAGCAGCGGCAGAAGATGATCTAATCTGATCTGAAAGCTGCCTGATGCATAATGTGGTGGCTATAATGACGCAGACGATGAGGGATGCATTTCCTAGATGTAAAAGAAGATGCAGGTAAGGTTTAAAATTTGAAGAATGATAAATATAATATTTACGAGGGTCAACAGCTTATATAATGACTTTAAATAACCATAAAATTTAACTTATTTTATTTACTTATTAAATTGTATTTA
>JAHZNJ010002566.1:0-11162 GCA_027744475.1 Lepidocyrtus cf. sotoi NNG-2020
GTGGACGATGCGATGATCATGATGGCGATGAGGATGCTGTATGTGAATTTGAGCTTGAGTTTGAGCACATAAATATAGTATTTAGTCTTTATTGCCTAAAAATCAATAGGAATGCGTGGATGGGCTATGGAATTAATAAATATGTTTTAATTGGAATCTTAAATATTGTGATAGTTAAAAGAAATGGGTAGGATAGATCAAAATAAGCTCAAGTAATAAACGATTTTTACTTGAATTGAATAGCATACCAGTATACCAGTATGATAATAAGATTACACTTTTATGCATTCAAGAACAGAAAGTATTTAAGATCATCTATACCAAGTTGAAAGAATTAATTTAAAAAAAGAAAAATTAGAAATGCAGACTGTTGGTGGTATATGGTGGTATTTGTCACTCTCTCGGATCAATCTGCATTGCATGCCATTCTTAAAGACGCAGACGCGAGGAATAAAAATTAATTAAACTTCTTAACTAAATTTTCAGATTAGGTACCTATTATGATTCGGCATTAATCCTCTTGATTGATAAAAGAATTAAGGAATGAACAAACAAGCATGCATATTAAGTCAGACAGTTTCATCAATCGATCATCACGATTATAGTCTGATCTGGTGAAGTAAGCAAAAGGCAATTTATGTATTATGTAAGAAAATTAAGCTACATTCAATGGTGAGTTCAAACTCTGTTGTAAATAATACAAACTACATGTTCAATATTTTTGTTAATAATTATAATGATTTTTAATACTTGATTCGATTGGAACGTGTGAATTTGTTTTATAGTACTAAAACTATCGCAGCGTAGGTAAATGATGATGATTGATGATGAAGTTGATGAATTTGATGTGTGGAAATATGTGTCGAGTGCCGATTTATAACTATCTGCGTACCGGTTTGAGTGAAGTACTTTTTGTTTTAAAGTTGAGAATATGTTGGAGTAAAATGATCCCGAAATGTGAAAGGAGGAAAAAGCTTAATTTTAATGATTACAATACAAATAACGAATGAAGGTATTTATTACTTGTTATCATACGTTTTGTTACGTGTAAGAATATAAAAAAAGAAGTTGTTGATTATGCTGACAATTACTTAATAATATAAAAAAGACGGGGGTATGTATTCATGAATATATGCAATAATAATCATGATAGCTGAGCTGACAGTACGCACACAGAGAACGGATAACTAAGAGCAAAGTGCATTTTCTTGTGACAAATAAAAACAAGTTGATTGGTAATGAGGTCAAGTAGAATTGCTGCGAAAGAAAAAGTGACTCTATTCATTTTGTAACAACAATTTTATTAAAAACGCATTTCATCTAAACTTTGTCAAATTCACATTAATTTATTCTATTCTGGACTTCGCTTATACTTTTGAAGTCTCAGTGTGCCCCACAATGCTAAAGTAAGTAATACAAAGGTAAAGCTGAAGCTGCACTCTCGTAATTTTATCTACGCATGTTACGGATAAGAACTGAATGAAGATCAATCGAATTTCATAGACTACGACTACACTCTAAGTAATTATTTGCCTATATCACGGTATTTTGCTAGCCGATAAGTTTGAATATAAAAAGGTATTTTCAGCCATCGTTCGTCATGTGCATAACCCAACGCAATATTCAATGTCAATGTCATTGCCATTGCCAAATTCACAGCTAATCTCTGAAGGTAAAATTAGGCACAGTTTAAATAGATAAGTAGATAAGATAAATGAATGATATGATGTGCAAAACTTTAAAAACTGCGTGGAAGATTGTGGGTGGTTATTTTGTAAAAAGAATTGCTGAAAACAATTAATTTGTAATATTTATTAGCCAACTACAAACTTATAAAATCAGCTCTTAATAATTTCATTTGATGTTATGATGGCCATGTATGATCATGTAGAAGTAGAAGATGGCACATAGTTTAGTCGTAGTAGATGGTAGTAGTAGTCGATTTCATTTGTTTCTGACTTCTGTCATGTCGGGAATTCGGGATGGAAATACAAATCCGTGAATACGCAGGACGTGCTAAAATAAGAGAGCATAAAGTTTAGCCACGGCCAATCTTTGATTCTAGACATACCTTTGCCTTACCTACCTATTGTTACGTACAAGTAAAACTGCTATGCAAAATTTCCCTTTTCTAAACTCTCCATTTAACATAAAACTCCTCTGACTGAAACAGTTCATTCTTTTATTATGTAAGTTTTAAGACTGGTTTCCCTTATTTGGACATTATATATTATTAAATCACAATTTTACAACCACATGTGTCTCCCTGTCTTTTAAAATAGTCAGTTGCTTTCAAACAAGTGTTGATGCACTCCTCCGTCTGCGAATCTTCTGCGAATTCCTATTCAAGTCGAAAGGATTTTCAAGTAGCAAAGTAGATAGTTCTTGATCCTTTCCTAGTACAGACCAAAAGAGTCACCGGGGTTCATAGAACGCTCAAGAAATTATTCAGCAACCTACAGCATTCATTTCAAGCCTCTTTCTTGCAAATGTCACGTCGTAGTCAATTCTTTATATTATTATTCTTGGTAAAGAATGGAATACAAATACAAAATAAACAAGACAATGCTAATTTTTTCATCCCAGAAAAATAACTTGTAGAAATAAAACATACATTACGTAGTAAACTACCATACTATACAAAAAATGGAAACTATTTCATTCTTTTATTGCTATTTAGACTTCATCTTTTGACTTTTTAAATTGTAATGATGATGATAAATTGAAACGGCAGATATTGCTTCACTTTACTTCAAATTAAGTAAATGAACCTCACTGCAAGTGCCAAATAGAAATAATAGCAACAAATAATGGCCAAACAAACTAATGCATTGCTTTGCAATTGCTGCAACAGAACAAGAATTCTCAATTTTAATTTTCCATTTCCCTTATTTCTTGTTTTGCAGGTTGCAAAAAACTATATAATGATAGCAAACAGTAAACTGCTTTACGGACAGCTTCAGGACATAACACATAAAAAGATTCATTATTCATTTCATTACATATTAAAAAGCATTTAGCTTACTGCTCATGTATGTGTTTCTTCTCTTTCTTCTTTATTCTTCACTGAAGCTTACATAACATATCATAAGTATGCAAGTGCAACAATGGAGTTGAGTGTCAGAACATAACTGCAAACTTCCCTGCTTCATCCTTGATTCGTTTCGAGAACCAGGCATAATAGAGGCGGAATAGAAGTGAATATAAAACATTCGTCGTCTTTTCTCTTTCAATTAAGTACTTAGCAAAAAGATACAAACCAGCATAGCATACTACAGTATCAAGTTTTATCAAACAGAAGCTGAAGACCTGGCTTTGCAGTTGAATAAAGAATACAGCCTAACGAAAGAAAGGATTTGCTTTTCAAGATTCATGAATCATGACAGGTTAAAAGCATTCAAAACTTTCTCGTTTGTACCATTGAATTGTTTAACAAACGATTGACGTAATAATATTAGGTATTATCCAGCCAGCATTTTTCAAAGTGTATAAGAAAGAAAATACTTTAGTAAGTAAGTAAAAACCCTGTATGAGTCGTGATCTTGTGATCCTTTCTTTCTTAAATTTCATTAGGTGGTTGGTTGTTGATTGTTTATTCTACATTCAATATTCATCACCACACATTTGCAAAGAAACACGAATAAAATCTTTATTCTGAATTTAGGCTTCCTTAAAAATGTTTCGTTAAGGAGTTAGTTGCCTGCAGCAAGCAGTAGTAGTAGTGCGTGTTTTTTAGTTTTATTTTTTAGGAAGATCTTATTTGTTGATATAAGTATGTGCATGTGAGAAGTTGTCGAAAAGGAAGATGAAATTGAGCTCTGAGTAATAAAGTAAGCGGTGACTTGCTGGTGAGTAATCTTTTCGTGTCAAACGAATCATTTTGTAGATTTATTATTTCAGTATGGAAGTGCAAAGGGGAATGTAGAGTTGTAGAGAGGAGGACATTTTGGTTGTAAGAAGTAAGTTGTTGGAATATGTTGAGAATTATCTAGGTAGCAAAATGTGGTCTAAGCAGTAATAGAGCATGAATTGTTTGGTTAGTTTTTACAACTTTTTACGACTTGCAGCAATCCATAACAGGCCATAACTATTATAATAATGCGGTGTACTTTTAATCGCGACTCGCGAAGAAAGGGACTGTGAGCAAAAAAAGATATATTAAAGATCAATATTTCAACACACAAGGAAAAACTTACTGCTGATTGTTAAAAGGGTTATAAAAAACTGTGGTTGTCGTGAACGTAATGTACCTCTAATGTGATGTGCCAATGCGAATCGATCATCAGATTAGCATTAGTTCCATTGTATTGACAAGTTAGCACTACATCACATCATTGTTGTTAACCGATCACCTTCACAAAATTCATTTTTGCGAGGTAAAATGGACAAGAGAAGATCTGAAAGTAAATTATATGGTAATTCCGCTTTAATCATTGTTCGCCCCTCTTCTTATTTGACTGTTTGACCATTATTTACGTATTATTCCTTCTTCCATGTGGTGGTGGTAGTAGTGGTTTTGTGAAATGGAACTCTTTCAAAGTTAAAAGCAAAACAAACCAACAATTGGAATAGGAATTGGACAGGTAAATCACTTTTAGCTCAGAAAACCATGTTTACCTTGAGATGATTATTTTCGTCTGAGATCTTTCTTTGCTGATGCTTTTGTGACATGATAGCCCCAAAAAACAAAATTCCTTTGAAAAAGTTGATAATAAGTAAATAAGTGAAGCATATTTGTATTTAATAAAGAATATAGGAGCCCTATTACGAGAAAAATGAAATGTACAACAGACAGACAACACCATAAAAACAAGCCCTTTTAATCTTTTTCTTTTGCTTCTCCTTTCAATTTCAACTTTACAATTCGCCGAAGAGAAGAGGAGGCATTATAAAGACGTGCACGTATATAACTAGTCATCGAAGTAATCATAATATAATCATCGCTTCATCTAAAAAATTCAATGTCATAACCATTCCCTTTTTCATCGTTGTAAAAAGTTAACTTAAAGTTACATGACAGGCTTTGCTTGCAGGAGATTCTGTGCAGTACCAGTAACATAATATTTCAGTAATGGCAACAGCGTCGCAGCGCATTTTCTTCGTCTTCTTCGAAGTATATTTCGTTCCTTCTCTTTTGTCAACAATTGGTTTTCTTTATTTGCCAATGCATTGCTGGTGCAGTCAATGTTAATGTTATTTAGCCTTTACGTATTAACGTTTTTTCTTCAATGTTTATCTTCACTAATGAAAGATGATGGGAATGAATGGCAGATGAAAAAATTAAAATTTGTTACTTTGGATTAGCTTGGATTGAGTGTGGAAAAAGAAGATGAAGAAGGAAGGAGGTTATGGGTTACGTATGGTGTTATGTCTATCATGTTAAAAATGTCATGTAATGTAATGTTATGTACTTGCAGATAAATTTTTTAGATTTAACATTGTTGCAATTTTATTAGTGAAGTGAATCGGGGGGAGTCAGTATTGATATAGAACGCATGCGATAGAGACAAACGAGTGAGCGAGCAGCCTGTGCGCGTGTATAATCAATCTTTTCGTGATTTCCTATTAAGTATTAGTGGAGGTTCCTTTAATGACATTATAATTTGCATGCAGCAGCAGCAGCGCAATTACAATTCTGAAAATTAAAGGTCATTTGGTCTGATTTTTCCTTAGGATTAGCCTAAGGAGTGTGTGTGATTGAGTGAAGAAAATCATTATGAAAAGGATTACGATTACGACTACGACCATTGCAACGGGGATGGTGCAATAGTAAAAGGGTATTGCTGACTTCCCTGACTGGACTGTAGTATTTCGCAAACCATTTTGATTGAAAATTTCGGAGCTTTGAGCATCAATATTCAGTGGAAATGTCTTAGTTATGTGGCCAAAATTTAACTAATTTACTTCATAAAACAAACATGGCAAAATTTAAAATATTAGCTACGTTGTTCTACATTGTGTCATTGTAAGTTTTACGAATACATACGAATATTTTATTTTTATTTTTCATATGGAGGTAAGTTTAATTAAATGGATATGTCTTATCTATTAAAATATCCAGCTCAACAAGACACACCCTTGGAGATCTCCCACTCCCAGACAATTATGACTCCTCCACACGTCCCAACCAAGGAAGTGTCGCGGACGTTGTCAACGTCTCCGCAGAATTACTCTCTATTCGTGGTGTCCATGAAGACACTTCCGAAATGACAGTAGACATTTCAATGCATACCTCTTGGGTAGATTCAAGACTATTCGGGATAGTATCAAAGGATACTTTGTTTGTGGACGAGCAAATCCCTCCCATATGGCGTCCCAACGTTCAAATTGCCAATGCAGATAGCACAGTAAAAGGCAGCAATAGAGTTCTCCAGCTCAATCGAGATGGGTTGATAAAGCTGAGTGAAAAGAAAACAGTTCGCCTAAGCTGTCCGATTTCTCATGCCAAATATCCATTTGACAAACAGCTTTGCAAATTACAAATCAATTCATGTAAGAAATTAATTCCTTAATTGCATAATTCCTTCATAAATAACTTGATATATACCAAGGTACTCATACTCCTAAAATATTCAATAAACGATTAATCCAATTTTCTTCTTTGCAGATGGATATTCCAGTATCCACCTAAAATTATTTTGGCATGGCTCCGTTTCCCCCGATGTGCCAACTTACAATACCCAGTTTAGCTTTTCCTACACAGAACAATCTTCCGAAAACATTAAAACTCCCAGCGGAGCTGAATACTCAAAACCTTTACTTAGAAATTACGGTTAGCCGTTGCCCTCTCCGAGTAATTTTCCGTGCCATGCTTCCATCACTTCTCCTCGTCGTTTTAAGTTACTACGTCTCTTTCTGTCATTGTCCACTGATGAAAGGGAACAACAAAAGCAAAGCTTCTTCAGAAGAAACGCCAGCTATAAATGGAACACAACAACACAATCATAATCACAGTAATCATCATCAACATCAAAATCATCATCATCATCAGCAGCAAGGAACATCGTCGTCCAACATTCCTCCAGCAATTACGCAACATATACAAGCATCAACATCACATTCGCCAAGCCCAACGTTCAGCTACTCCACAGCAACTCCTGTTGGCAGCAGTGGCGATCCTTGCATGCCATTTTCTTCTCCGTCATTCAATTTATTTCTTGTGACAGTCAACGGAACAATTTTTATTCTGGGTACAATCATTGCTCAAATGAATTTTATGGAGTCTCCTAAATCTTCCGCTGTCTCTGGACTAGATATCTGGCTCAATGTAATGAACTCCATTATACTTGTCGTACTTTGCCATAGTATACAGCTCTACTTTAATCTTATATTCGATCAACAAAATTCAGCCAACAATTCGGTATGAACAAACGAACAAACAAAACTTTATTACTTTCGTTGCATTTATGTACTTTATAACCTTAATTGATTGAAAGTGGTGGTTAAATTTTTAATTCACTATTAATTTATTGTAACGTACAGCAGAAGCGGAAAAGCAGCGATGGAGACTCTTGCTACTTAAATAGGACAACTGGTTTCCTTAAAGTTGGGATTCCTTTGGTGGTTGCTGTCTTCCTCGTCATGTATTTTGGGATATATCTCTCTTGACGAATTAAGCTAACGACTGCTTTGTTAGTTCAGCCATAATCTTGATGATGATGATGAAAATGTGATGCGAATTCCTTTACGATCTGAGTTTTTTAAACCAAAAAGTATTGAAAAGTAAATGAACTTAGTGATGAACGAAAGGGGTTTTATTTACTACTTCTGAAGGAGAAACGAACGTCATTATGCATTTGTTTGTGATTCCTGTCTGTTTTTAAAAATGTACTCTTGCAAATGCTCTATTTGTTATTTCATAGCTTTAATTTTTAACTACTACAAACATCGATCTTTTGTATTTGTTGACCAATTGTATTTTTAATTAGTTTATTATATTATAAATATTTTAAAGCAAACTATTATTCTTACTTTTATTTAGTGAATAGTACAAATAAATTAGTGAAGATTTTTATGAATATTAATATTTCAGTGCTTAAGTTAGCTTTATTCATGATCAATTTCTTTTTTCTTTTTGTTGTTTTCTGTTAACCTGTTTCGTATTGCCCCAAATTAAACTACACAGAATCAATTTAACAAGCTTGTAGAAACTCAGTAGAGTAACAGAAAGAAAAATCAAAATGTCAATGCAATAATACTGGAAAATATTCAAATCTCTAAATATTTTAAAGCAAACTATTATTCTTACTTTTATTTAGTGAATAGTACAAATAAATTAGTGAAGATTTTTATGAATATTAATATTTCAGTGCTTAAACTAGCTTTATTCATGATCAATTTCTTTTTTCTTTTTGTTTTCCGTTAGCCTGTTTCGTATTGCCCCAAATTAAGCTACACAGAATCAATTTAACAAGCTTGTAGAAACTCAGTAGAGTAACAGAAAGAAAAATCAAAATGTCAATGCAATAATACTGGAAAATATTCAAATCTCTTGCTGGTGACCACAGAGCCGAGACTTGTCTATCCCTGAAGAGTTCAGAATGTTTCTTCATGTTCGTCGCAAAACTGGGGTCATTTATCATAGTTAGGATTAAAGAAGTCAGCGTTTCTTCGTTTATTTCTGTCATCCCCAATCTCCTTCCTGCTCCAACAGCTTCAACTTGCTTTACATCCCATTCTTGGTCGGCTGTTGGGAAAAACAAAAAACATTATTAATATTGGCCAAAAACACAAAACTTTTCTAAGAAATTCTATTAAAGTATTTTTACTTTGTCATACCAAAAAATGGTATTCCAATAACAGGCACGCCATGATACACAGCCTCATGAATGCTAGACAAGCCGCCATGCGTGATAAACAACTTGCATCGTGGATGACCTAAAACATCCTGTTGGGGAAACCACTTCGACAACTTGACATTGGACGGAACCTCAATCTCCCTTCCGTCATCCTCCCATTTCCACAAAATGTTGTGGGTTTTCTCAAATTTTGCGAAAGTTCTCAATAACATGTCTCTCGTTTCCTTCGGAATGGTATTACTTTTAACAATTGAGCCTAAACTGAAGAAGATAAAGTCCTTTTCTTTCTTATTATTGTCACCGCCAATCATTTGCTTAATTTCTTCAGGAAGCGGTTTTGCCGGCCGACAATGAATTCCCCCGATTTCGTCAACTAAATCAGGAAGCTTCGGTCTTTGAGGTCCGAATGTGAAATGACCTGCGCTTAATATCAAACTGACATTCTTTTGAATTTCGTCAATTCCACGAGCTTCCGGAATGTACTTTTTGTAGACATTTTGGATTCCAGGAACATAAATGAATTCTCTTGCTGCCTTTTGCATTAGATATGTGAGGAAATTGCCGAGTCTTTGGGAAAACGACATGTCAGAGGTCCCTGTCCAGTAGGAATGAGGAACGTGACTGAGGGGAGTGGGCGAGCCAGTGGACGAAGCAAACCAAGGCATTGCCGGGACAGCTCCTATGAGAACACTTGACGTATTTAATTTATCAATGATTCCGTACACACATTCGTTCATGTAGGACATGGTCATTACCAAATCGAATTTTTCTTTTTTCGCATTCTTAATTAAATCTTGAACCACTTCCAGTTGATAAAACTGATCACAGTCTGAAGCCATTTTCTTTCCCGTTGCGTACATCGGATTACGCATAGTCTCACCATCTAATCTCATTTGGAAGAAGTTTGGTTGTTGGGATCCGAATATTCCTTGAACAATTTTAGCAAAGTCTAGTCCTTTCAGTTCTTTTATGTTTTCGTGCTTGACTAGAGAATGCGTGGGAGTTATCACTGTTATGGAGTGATCTCTCTTAGCCAATTCTAGGTGTATAGGGTCGAAATAATTCATGTTGCTTCTATTCCCAAATAACAGAATGGTTAGAATGCGAAATCCACTTGTCACTTGAAGAATGCATAACGAGATAAAAACAATATGGGGAAAGAATTTAAAGAATTGCATTGTTAATTTTTAATTTTCGAGAAGGATTTTTTAAAACTTATGGTGGTATGGTGAAAAGAAATATAATATGTTGTGTAAGTGGAAAATCAAGTCAGCTGCCGGCCACCTGAGATCATGCTCAATTTCATATTTCATTGCATACAAATTCACTTCAGTTCATGGAAAAGCAAAGTTGTCCAGCAACTATTATGCAATAAATGTGCCTATTTACCTACCACCACGTGGTAAACTTACACATAAGAATGCGCTTATATGATGCTTTTTTTAAATGTTTTAATTCAATTTAGCTGTTCGTAAGTTTTTTGCTTCACCGAGACTTATGCTGTAGTAAATGTAACTGTTTATACGTTTAAAGGGCATAAGGAATAACAAATATTTTTCTTTAATAATTTTCAATCTACAATTAAATTTTGCTCAGCATCAGCCCGTAGAAAATGTAATGCATCAAAATGTGCCTTTTCGAAAAACTCTGCGTCTTCTTCCTCCTTTAAAATAGATAATTCTCCTCCCGTCAAAGCAATCACATTACCGTTGTATGATCCAAATGCAGTTGCGACAGCTAATAAATCCACATAAAATATAATATAATATAAAATTAATAATTTGATCTTACTATAATGCATTTTGAAGTTTTTATTCGTTTATTACCATATCCTTTTGGAGCATTAACTCCGACAAGAAGTGTCCTTACAGGATAACCCAAAAGGTCAATTTCATGAGCAGGCCCGGGAACATTTGATAAGGCACAGGTTCCAGTCATGACGGCATCCAATTGGGGGATCAAAGGGATCGGTAGAAGTCCAATTAACTTACAGCAATGAAATGACACCAAAGGCTTTACTGAGTACCTTAATTTTCGGAATTCCTTTTCAATGTTTTGTAATGTTTTTGCTGGGTTGTCCTTGCAAATATTTATAGGCAGTTTTGCAATAGACCAATGATTTGTCAGTTTTCCAGGTATTCCAGGGTGGTCCAGTTTTCCAGGGTGGTCCTCAAGGGGAAATGGAATACCCATTGTAAATTGTTCCACTGAAATGCTTTCCCTCGCCATTGTCTTCAATATTGCTTCCGTTGATAAACTTATCACCACAGAAGAGAAACTTACTGAATGGTAATCCTTAATAGTTTTAATTACTTTTAAAGGAATTAGCTTTCCATCGTTAAATCTCTTCTTATTGCAATATTC
>JAHZNJ010002567.1:0-23570 GCA_027744475.1 Lepidocyrtus cf. sotoi NNG-2020
TTGGTTTTTCTTCATCCCCCAACAACACACGGGAGGAAGCAAGGCATCAAGAGCAAGAGGAAGCAGGATTTTTTCCTCATTCGGTGGACGTCAGTGGATAAGTTAACTGTGGTGTGAAAATCAGTCTGTCGATTCAAATTCGAGTGCCAATCATCAAGAAGGAAACGCTTTTTTTGCATCATTTCCGAAGTAAGTTGCTACATGATTTTTTTAAAAATTTTCTTTGGGTGACAACTTATTAATCATTTCAGTGAAAAAAAACAGAAACTCTACTGGAGAAAGCTACTAAAGTCTCATATTTCTATCATTTCAATTTTCATAAAAAAACGTTCGTTAATACGCGACATTTGCTTGAGTGATTTCTTCGGTTAGAAAGAACTGTGCCTTAATTACGTTGTGCCAGGAACGTTTTCATTTAAACTTTCAATTTTAAATTACTGATTGAAAGGAATATTTAAGTGATTACAAAAAGTTCGTGAAATAGTTTTTAAAGTACAAATCAAAATTATTAAATCTCCCAACCAATCCAAATCACACAGCCTTCCAAATTTGAATTTCTGCATTCATCCTATAATCTGCATCGCCATCAGAAACAGTATTGAAATTTCTAACAAATTTGTTTAAACAAATAACACATGTAACTAGTTTTATAAAAGGAAGAATTCCCGGAAGTTGGAAAGATTGGTGAAACGAACAAAAACGTTAGAAAAACAAATCTAGACAGCAGCTAGAAAATAGAGACAAATTCTTACACAAAAACGATAAATAAGTCTGGTGGATTAGACCTCCTTCACTTTCACGTGAAAAGCATTCTTTAAAAAATACATTTATTATTCTGTTCCAGTTTCCGGATTTTTTTCTTTCAAAGAAAATAAAGTGGTGTGTATAGAATGAAACTGTAGGAGTGCTGCAAATGTTCTCATATTGTAGAAATGTACACAGACATCAACCCACTTTGTGGTTTACAAGATATTTATAAAATTTTAACACACTAAAAAACTTTAAATCGTCAAAAGCTTTTACTGTATTTGTAATGTGAGAAAAAAATATGACAGCACTAAACAGAAGTTCTTTGCTTTCTATCCCTTTTAATTTTAATGTTTCTGAAAATCCTTGAAATGGCACATGCAAAATTAAGTCGCAGGAATAGGAATTGGAAGAGGCAATGTCAAAAAATTAGTCATCTTCATAGCGCAGCGGTTAAACAATCCCACAAGTTTTATCGACTCCTTCCTCCACCGTTTTCATTTAATCATTTAGTAGAAAGTAGCAAACTGCCTACAGAAAAGATATAACTTTTTCGTCATCATCATCCAATCATCACCCCCATGACTTGAATTTTATTTGGCGAAAAAGTTTAAAAATAAAGTATTCGTCCTCCCTCCCTCCCGAGTTCTTGCACGTTAGATCGACTGTAGACGACGACTCATTCACTCACTTAATATAAGTAATCTCGTTTATAATCGCCTACGCAGAAAAAAACTTTCGATTTTTTGGTGGGTGAATCCGATTTTATCTGGTAAGCCACATAAGCAAAAGCAAAGCAAGAGAGGAGGAGGTGGTGGCTGGTGGTAGAAGTAGTGACGTGAGGAAACAAGTTCACGATATTTTCTCGTAAACAAATTCAGTCTAAAGTTAAATATTCCGAGTCAGTTTCCGAATACTTTCCTTATTTCCGTTTGAAAATATAGATTCTGCTATAATCTGATTTAAGATTTGCGTACTTTATGTAAGAAATGATTTAAATGTCTAATTCATTTCATATAATCCTCCCAAAAAAATTAATAAAAAAATGTTTTCCTTAACCTTGGTTTAGTTTTCAGTTTCTTCATTCTGTGAATCGTAAATCCTATTCCGTTTCTATTTAGATTTTTAGCGTAAGGAACTCTCCTCCGAGCCAAAGTCATGATGACATCCTTTTAGTTTTCATTTTACTAGCAGGATGCTATATAATATGTCCCCTGTCACCTAATAAATCTTAAGAAGTTTGCCTTGAAAATTGGTGCTATTCAGAGCTTACAGCTTCATACTGAGGATTTATTTTTATTCGTGTAGCATTTTATATTTATCAACTTCAAGAGAAATGATTATGATGACATTTAAAATTTCAATTAGCGAACCTCTCTCTGTGTAAACAAGCCGTAACTCTATATTAAATAACTAGTCAAAAATGTCGTTCAAAAACCATTTTGACATGTTGGGTCTTCATGAGCCAGTCACACACAAAGCTAAATTTTGGCAGTCGTACGTGCGAGCGTTGAAAGGTAAATGAGAGTTGAAAAAAAACTCGAAACAAAAATATCATTTTTCCATTATGAAATACATAGATCGGGTTACATTACAGACAAGTGAGTAATATTCTTGGTGAAAGAAAATTATTAACAAGACGTCAAGACGTTTTACGATAAGCTAAGCGAAGGGCATAAAAGTTTCATTGTCAAAGTCATTCATTAGTAAGCATTAGGCAACTTTCTGCCTTGATGATTAATTAGTGCATTCCTTTCCTTCCGCATCTCATCTGATGCACTTGACATAACTGTAAATGTAAAAGGAAGGAAGAAGAAGGGAAAGGATTTATTTTTGACGCACCTGCTTTTATATAGAACATTATCGCACAAGGCTAGACGAATAAGAAGAATTTCCATTTTATGTATCTTTTTCTGCCTAACTATACAGGCACGGAAGACATCCGAGCTGACGATCATGCAGCAAGACTGAGGCTGAGACCAAGGGCTCTCTCTGAATTCCCCGACTTCTTCACAAAGTCCCTTTTGGATGACCGACTTGTTTCTGACCCTAACACTAGAATTCACGCTCCAGGCTACAGATACATGCCTATCTCCCGAGAGACTTATGGATACTCACCAAGGCCTATTTATCCACGACCCATTCTGACGAGCCAAAGGGGATGTAAGTTTTTTCTCTTTTAATGTTATTATTTTATTATAAGCTTTCATCATCGTGTCTTCTTCTTCTTCATGCATGGAATTTTCTTTGAAAGTTAAGCTTGTCTACGAGTGAGAGGAAAAAAGATAAGAAGAATTCTGATACAATTAAAGAAAGCATGCGGACGTTATTAGAATTTTTGATCAAAGGAAAAGAAAGGGATTGAGACATGCAAAGTCAAAAGCTATGTTCAATTAGTACTAACAAAAAACTTTTTTTCTTTCAACTTTCTTACTTTACTTACTAATTAGTGAAGTTGGCAGAAAAACTTTTTAATATTCTTATTCCTAAATTCATTCATCTTATTCGTATTCTTCTTCTTTATCATCACACGACTTTTTTTTTTACTTTTACTTACTAACAAAAAACTTTATGATTACTAATCTACGGGAGGATGGAGTCTGTTTGTCTATGATCTCGTAACCTTTATTCTAAAACCAAAACGTAGAATTTTTTTGTCTTGATATATAAAAAACTATTACTAAACTGAGCAGCAGGACGCAGGAAAAATTCTTGATTTTATTTTTGGATCCGAGAGAATCATTAAGATTAAACATTTTTTTTAAATAATATTTTTGACGGAGTGTTCAACATTACAAAATCACATTACACATAAATAAGTATACTAGACTGGTATATTTTTACACACAAACATTCAAAATATCGCTACTTATAATAGTTTTATTACTACGCTAAATGATTAAGCCACATACATACACATAATATAATACAATACACCCATGCTACGCTATACTTACTACCCAATTCAAACAACTGCAACAATTTCAGACTCATTTATTGCCCCGCTACTGATGAAGCTCACCATAAAAAATTATTATTATTGCAATTGCTGTCATAACATAATATTATTTACTACTACCATACTACCTACTGCATTCCGCTCGACACCGAGAACCGAGAAATGCAAAACTAGTTTTTTTTAAATAATACATTTTACAATCAAGATAGCCAATCCTGTAGTAAAAAGTTGATTTATTACAAAGGAATTATAAAATATTTTATGTAAGAACTATATTTACAATTTACAACCAAAAACTACAACTCCTGTGATTCTCTGTGTACACATTTGAAGCTTCTGTTCCACCCGAGTGGCGAGAATCTAGTCCCACACAGCATTACCCAAGATCAGCGTACACGCCCGTGCCTTGGGATCGGGAGAGATCCCCATCCCCCGCACCAAGCGCTTTCTCTATGGGAGATGGAGGGGCTGTGCCAATGTATGGGAACCGAGGTGGATATCACTACCGTCCTTATAGCGATTTAATCAATCCATCTCCTCATATGCCCATGTCAATGGTCACTAGAGACCCTTGGTGGTATGATGCTTATGGTCTTAGACCATATTCCATCTACCCACGCTACCCCACATATCCATCCTCTCTCCGCACTAGTTACCTTTCCCCGGTGAAGAATCGCTACCTCTGGACTCGTCATCCTCTAAGAAATCTTTATTAAAAAATCAATTCTTAATCTATTTGGAGGAATGACACAACAAACAACAACCACACTACCACCATCATCATCACATCACAACAAGTGTTCATTAAATACCTTGCTGCACAGCAATCTTTATTAATGGTAAATAGGAGACACATAATTCTGTATTCTATTATATCACTCAACTCACACAAGTCAAAAACCACCCGAAACGCCAATAACTCAACTCAAACTCATTTTACTTTGAAGCTTGTAAAAACTATACATGCTCTGCTTAAGCAATTTACTTTGCCACATTATATTTTATTTTTAATTTACTTTTGCATTACCTCATACACTAATTGAAAAACTGAAAATAATATACAATTGTACAAAATACAAAATCTACTGCGAAAAACATTCAAAGAATTTTAAGCAAACGCAAACACGCAAGATTACCCATTATTATTCACAAACTTGTATTTACCTATACAATACGTACGTGTACATAAATAATGACAATACGTACCTATCCATCTATTTTGAAAAGGTCAGTTCGTTCAATCAATAAAAATCCAAAATAAAACATTTTCTTCTAGATTCAAAACTGAACACTGTAACATAAAAGTCAAAGGATATATTTTACGTATGTAAAAATGGATGAAATTTTTTTATCTGTTTAAAGTTTATAAGCATGATTATTCCTGCTTTCAGCTGCTCAACGAAAAATCAAGTCAAGTCATTCAACTTTTCCTTTTTAATATTAAAATGCATTTATAACAAACTTACTTAAAAACCAGTCAACGAATTGAAATGTAATATAATTTTTTGTCTGTCCAATTATTAATGTTGCTTTCCCTATGATAAATTACTAAAATTGCATGCAGAACAGTAGAAATTATTAGAAGGCTAGAGAATCTCTACTACTACGGGGATTTATATACATATAATTAATCCAATCCAAGGAAGGGATTGCAAGAAAATATTTTATGTATTTTTAAATGTTTAATCACAGTTTATAATTTTTCTTTCTTTTTCAGCTCGCCTCTACTAAATCATCTCTATTTTCTCTCTTATAAAAAATGGTCCTTTCTAATCTAGCTTTCCTACTTCATCATCATCATCAGTTTCTTTTTTTAAAACATTTTCTTCGCAAAAAAATTGCATACGAAATTATTGAAAAAAAATATTTGTATAAAATAAACTTTTGGAATTCAATTGGATTTTCTCTTTACAATATTTGCACAACTTCCTCTTGTAAATATTTGCTATTAAATTTAAGAATACGTCGCGTCGTAGCCGTAGAAAGAAAGTTATATAAGCATTTGCAAAATGTTTTAGGTAGAATCTTTAAACAATTAATTATGTACTTAATTCTTTTGAAAAATGTGTAAATCGGCGACTACTGACAATCCCCAGAAAAAGAACAAGAACGAGAACAGCAACAACAACAAGAAACATTCATTCACTCACATATCAATTCAATATCTTTGCGCGGACATGAAAAAAAGTTGGATCAAAATGATGTCGTATAATCTGTCAATCTGTCTGTCTGTCTACCTGATGTTGGATACATATGTGTATTGTTTATGTATGTATTTTAAACAATTTTCAATATATGAAATGAAATAAATCATTCTATTTCAATATACATAATAAATATAATTTTAACTTTAAGTCAATATAGATTGTAAGAAGAAACAAAAGAAAGTAACTATTGTTATAAAGTAAAATAAAAATACTATGTTATCTACAGAAAAATAAAGTCATAAAATTAATTATATAACAAACATCGATAAGATAAGATAAAAGAGCTCAATTTTTTTTATCAATTAAAGTTCTTCTACATGAAAGAATAGGAATGTGACGAGAATACGAAATTAGCAGCAATCATCCATCAAGTTTTATACAATCCAATTCTTTTTTCTTCTTCTTCTCCTCCAATTCCAATTCTTTCAATCTCGCCTTCTGAAATGCGTTCACTGAGCGAGCTAGAGCCGTCACGTTCCCCACACCGAATCCTCTCGCTCCTTTGCGTTGAATTACTTCTAGGAAGAATGTGTCTCGGGGAAATACAGGATATGTAAATATTTGCATAAGATAGCGCTCCTCTGCTGCTAATGCAGAATCATTTTCAAGGTTACTGTCGAAAACATCGGCTTCGTTGTCTAGAAGAATCCCGTATTCACGAAGAGTTTCAACATCCTCGCCGACAGATTTGATGACTTCCAGTTGGCCAATCTATTGTCAAAAATGATCAGTTTTATTCTCAACAACAACGTTTTTCTCAACGTCATGACACAATTTAGCTAAAAATAGCCTAAAATGTTTAAAACATGTAATGTGTAGATAACTTTTGCAATTTGCAATTCTTTTGCATCATTAAACAAACCTCAGTATAATACGTGGGCGGAGGATGTCTGAATTTTACCCCATTTTTCGTCATTATCTCAACTGCCTTGATCATGTTACTTGTATGCAGTCCAACATGTTGAATTCCTGGCCCACCATGGTCCTTGATGAAGCCTTCAATTTGAGTATTACCTAATGTCAATGTTATAAAAAACCGATGATGACATTTTGTTTTTAAACTTTTTTCATGGATAAATTGCATTTTAATTTTGCGGTTTCTTTTGCAAGAAAAATATGTATATTTAATTTTTTATGTTTACTTAGGTTGGGTAATGACTCTGCGATGACAATTTTCAGAGGTTCACTATTATCTTTGTCATCGTCATAAGTTTCGGATGACAAGCCAGACTCTGAACATTTCCAAAATTGCATGACTTTTAATCGCAACCCGACATCGTCTCCGATCACTAATCCTTCCAGTTCCGTGTCTTCTCTGCGGGAAAATAAATCACTTTTGTAGCAAAATATATTTTTGCGAATCGTAAGAAATTATAAGCAACCTTATAATTTACCTATTTGTAATAAATCTTTTCATTCCGAATGCCCTCTCATACCAATCCATAATTTCATTTGACTCTCCTACTCTACAAGCCAAGGTGAAGTGATCAAAATGGGTCATGTTTAAAATTCCACAGTCTGCGGTTTCCTTGTTCCTCTTCGACTCATAAAATCCCGGAAGAAACCAACCCCGGTATTTACTTTTCTCTACTAAAGTGTGAATTACATTACCACAACATGATTTAATGATGGCGTAATCCACATAACCCATTTTTATGTCATCAAAATCATAAGCACGTTTAACGTCTTGTAGGACAAGGTCGTTTGAAATATTACAAATTGAACTCACAGATTCGTTTAAATCTTCCACTTCAATCACAACATTAAAAACTGAATCGACGTGATCTCCCCTCTTTAGTTCCCGTTTAGTGCAACAGAAGGAAGTCCACGTTTCACTCAGATCTCTTTTCAAATGTTCTGAATTCGATTTGGATTTTGACAGCGTCCCACTTTTGAACAATATGTCAGGGTAGTTCCCATTCTCGAAGAAGTTTACGTCTTTTCTTGTTGTAACTAAGAAGGCTGCCTTCTCCATCTTGAATAGTAGTTGGAGGCATTGCTCTGTTTCTCTGTAGCCTGAGAAATTGAGACCGAGTTGAGTACAGAGAAGTTCTGAAACAGTGTTCGGATTAGACACGCATAACTCAATATGATGCATGCGTAACTTCATTTTGATACAAAAAGTATATTTTACACTCGTTTTAGGAACAACTTTTTCACAATTTTTCTATTTTGAGTGAGTCTTTGCGTAACGGAACGAAGTCTGAATTTTGCCACACATTTCATGGCCACGATAATTTAGTAACTGCAATTTTTTTCTGTGGAAAAAATCCTGCTTAAGTGGAAGCGCAGAGTACTAAAAGTCAGTTAATTTGGTGAAACTTACGAAAGAAAAAATAATTAAATTAATTACAATTTTTTCAATTGATAATATAATACAGACATAATCTTTGCCTTCGTGTTGTCAGCGTAAGTATGATATATTCGAGCTTACAGAAGCAACTGAATTTTAATGAAACAGGTACAAATCCATTCTAAAATTTGTAAATACCTTTGAATAAACTAAATGGGCTAAATTTAGTAGGATTGTATTTTTGGTGTGCAACATTTTACCACAAAAGGGTACGGTACACTAAATAGATACACAAAAATACTGTTCAAAATTCTTGCACACATCCATCATCACTAAATGTACCGTTGTCCTTTCCATTACATTACCGGATATTGAAAAATGAGCTAACAGGTAAGTACATTGATGATGATGATGATGACAAATCAGACAGTGACAATGCTCATTAATATGCATTTCCTTCTAAGGAAGAAGAGAAGGGTTTCCCATAAGTACAACTGTTACAACCCTTTTAATCTCTGCTGAGGGTTAAGGTAAATACTTCACAATGTTACGTTTCCTGCAACATTTGACTCAATTTTTTCTTGAAGCACAAAATCACAAAATTAATGTACAGTATCATATCATAAGGGAAAAGGGACGTTTTTGTTAAAATACAAATATCAGGCAGAAGAACGAATTAGATCCAATAACAAGAATTAATGGTCATTGAATAATATGAAATATGGGCTTAATCTGTTGGACCCGTCGACCGTCGTCGTCGTAATGTAATAGTATAAATATTGTATTGTTTGACTGCTAGAAATAACAGATTAGTAGCAGCACAGCAGAGTAAACAGTGGAACACTTTGTTTTAAGATTAATGACAGATTTTGCAAGACATTTTTTTATTTCACCATGTTTTCATGATTGAATGCTAACTAACAGTTTTTGTGTTTGTTGTGCATTGTAAGCGGCCAACGTAATTCAAAGCAAAAGGACAATTCTTGGAAACTCTTTCACTAAATAGTAGAACAATGAATCATTCATAAAATCGCTTACTGTTCTTAAGTAAATTCGTAATTAATTATTGTCGATTATGAAATCATAATTCATTTAAAATTTTTATAATGCTATAATTATTTTCATTATAAAACCCATCGTGTCGATGATAAATGTTTACTCTGGTTAGGGCTCGGTCGATGTATATTCAGATCAAATGATCTAAATAATATATAAAATCTGAATTAAAATTATTTTTTCTTCAGCATCAGAAGCAGCTGCAATTATCTTTTATGCGCCACTTCGCTAACTATTTGCATAGAAATCACCCGGTTTAAGGTGTGTTTTTATAGCATAACCGCAGGAATTCATCGTCGAACAGCGCAACAGTGAGGATGAGGAGATGGATGATTGCCTGCTAGCGATACAAAAAATAGAATGAGCCATTTGCATTTGCCAGCTTCTATTTCTCTGAAAAAACATTTCAGTGAAACAGTTCTGTTCTGTTGTAGTAATTTAATGCATTGTTATTGTTATATGCATTCCCATTATTACTGCTATTATTACGACGGCAGTTATTCATTAATATAAGAAAAAGAAGAAGAATCCTCAGTCCTCAGAAGAAGAGAACAACGTAATACTAAACTGGGTGGGGTTACATCACTTCACATCTCATCCACATCAAATCTTTTGTGAAGTCATTTTGTTTCATATCTGGATCTCAAGCTATTACTATATAGCTTGTCCTATATCGAGCAGCCCCTCGTTAATAATCTATTCTTTCCAGGTTCTATAACCTTTCAACAGGGATTATTATTACGTAAGTAAAACCCTAAGTTACTCAAATATGCATCATTTTACGCTCCTTCACTTTTTAGACAGGAAGACGAAGAATTACTTAACGAAACGAAAGTGAAAATATTATTTCAACTCAAAAAACACCGGCCGGGTCTCTCAGTCTCTTCTTACTTAGCAAAAAACTGCATTTTAACATGATCACGTCACCACACAACTATTGTCGGCTTTGTTTGTTTTTAGACATAGTAGCTTAATACAGATCATACTATATAATACGAATAAAATAAAATGATAATAAAACATAATGACTAAAAAAATTGCAGTAGCTCTAGTTTTACTAGATGTAAAAGTTGCAGCAGCAAACAATCATCTCACCATCATCATATCACCATCACACATTCAAATCAAATCAAATTACCTTGTTTTTAAATGGGAAAATCAGATCAAACGCGAATAGTAATGCGTTGTTGTTTTTGCAGCAGCAAGCTTGTGAGGTTAATTTTTTTTCCATTTACTTAAGATTGATTATCAATCACTCAATTTAAAATCGGGAATTTCTTAATCCTTGATCCTCGCTCTGCATTTCATTTTGTGCAACAGCAGTCAAGCCTATGACAGGTAGTATGCGTGCTTTTTATTATGTATTTTATTTGCATAAGTTCATGTTTAATCTATACCTATGAACGTAAAAGTAAAAGTAATTTACGTAATAGAAATAAGAAGAATAATGGTTTTGTCATAATACATAACAGTCAGTCATGAATAAGATGAAATCTTGTTGTTGGATATGGACCTGGTCGATTTACTGCAGCCATTCAACCCTAGTGCACTTTACCACAATAAATTTATTTGCGAGGAAACAAAAAACAAGAAATTTAAGTGAATGAAACAGTGAAAGGTGGTGTGAGCAATGTAATTATAGTAAAATAAAGAAATGATCTCACTTTTCAACAATCTGATAGGGAGTTACTCAGGCCGTATGCAAAATATATTATTTTAGCAAAAGGTTCAGAGTGCAAATTATCTTGGATGTAGGTACACATTACCACCGCAATAACTAGTCAATTAGCTAACCACATACAAAACTGCATACTGGTACCGTGGTACCTACCGCAACTTTTTTTGCAGGAAAAAATTAAAACGAAAATTCCGGGTGAAGCACCCGAGCTACCCGTGGAGTGGCGGTGACTTCAATGATGTACACTATTATTATTACTTACTACCTAAAAATATTTAAAAACTTGTTCCCGATCCCGATTCTTTTTTATATCGTGATTAACTCTCAATCAAAATTAATTACAACGAAGGGGTAAACAATACACCCACAACATATCATCTAACACAACTCTTCAAAAAAAACCCATACACCTGTCAACTTCAAGCGAGCACGACGTATTTTTTGACAATAATGTGCTGTTGTAGAGGAACTGAAAAAACTGACACGCAAAAGAAATCTTCTTTAAGTCAAGCTTCAATTTCTTGTGGCTTTCTTTTGTTTGATCGGTTGGTCGGCTAACGCTGGCCTTTGTTAGTACCTTTTTATAACAAACAATGGACTAGTAAAACGAAACCGAATCTTAATCACTTTATTTTCTGCTTCTTTCGTCTTTCACGTTTTTTAAAGTTTTGTTTTTTTCTCAGTAATACCTTTCAGTCATCGTTTATCTTCATCAGATCCATTAATACTTAACATGAATAGTCACTTAATCATAATCTCCAAAAATGTATTGGGATTGCATTATATTTGGGAAGGAAATCTTACTCAATAGGAATATTTTTTTTGCACATAATCCTTTTAGTAGACTTTATCCACCCATACTGATCATTTGCAAATGCTACATTTATTTTAACCAGCAGACAGACAAGCAACCAACCATTCATCCGCCCGCCTAAGCAAATAAGTCCAATCAAAACAAATCCTTTGCATCTTATTATTACAATTATAGTCAAATATCATCATCGTCATAATTTTTTGCTGATGAGGATTTTTTTCTCGGCATTTGCTGATGATATGGAATAAAACTTCATATTATTCACTTCATCTTCTTCAACTTCATCTTCGTCTTTTTTTGGACTTGTTGGAAAATGATGATGGTCCTGGTCCATGACCTATGAATAAACAGTTGAGTTGAGGAGAAGAAGGTAGTAAGTTAAGTAGAAGGTTGATGGCATAATCAACGCCACGGTAATATTCACTCAAGTCAGTAATTTTTGCTATCAGCAAACTGTTCAAAAAAGTTTTACTCTTCTTTTTCTTAGCTTCCTTTCATTTGCCTTACTCAAGTTTAAAATTGTTTCTTTTTGCGTATGGTATAAAACAAAAACAAGAACATGTCATGTAATCAAGAAGACTACATAAAAAATTGCACACATCACTCCAAACCATTCAAGCAAAATTGTTATAAAAGACAGGAGGAGTTGTATTGGAAGTTTATCACGTGGAAGAAGAAAAAGTTTGTTGCAAAAGAAAAGAAAAGAAAAAGGTTTTTGGTCATCTCGATCATCACCGTCACAGAAGCAGTAAAGAAGCAGCAGGGTAGTGGACGTAGTGGAGTGGAGTCCATGAAGTGCAATATCGCATCACTTTTTTTTTATAAAATATAGATAATACTTTACTTCGTAGACTCATCATGTGCTTTATCGTTTATTTCGTGGAAGCTTTTTATTCTTTTCTCTTTCAGCAATTCATGTTATTTTCTTTCTTATCATCCAAATAACTCTTTTGTCAGAGAAGTGTACCTAAAACAAATTCAGAAGAAGGATTGAAACAATAAAATCCATGACATAATCAGATCGATTCATCCATCCTCCTTTTATTTTTTTACTCCGTAGAGCATTATCGTGAGTTTGAGCTTTTCTCTATATGAAAGGTATTATGTTTGGTTGAACTATAAAACAAAGACCGAGGCTCAATCGATTTTCATCATTATAATCAGAACTTTGTAGTTTTCAGCCCATAAATATCAAACTTTATATTTTTTGATGCCGTTGGGTATTCATAGATTCACATTTCCATTCTCTTGGATCCTCCTCCTCCAGAAGAGAACAACAAGAAACGTTGATTAACGCTGAAACGAGTCGTTCACACATTACCAATCCAATATGCAGCGTACCGTATGTGTACCAGTACCGTACCTACTTGCTGCAAGTCATCATTCATTTCGCCTGTGGTAGACATTAAGCAACGTGAACGTAAAAAAGAGAGAAAAAAACATCTCCGAAGATGACCTGACGTCGCCAGGTCAAATGCCAATTTCCTTTGTATGAATTAGTTATAGTAATAGGTACAAGGTTGGAAGTTCTTTGATTACCAAAACTTTTACTGGATAAACATTTTCTGCAGTTTTTTTTTGTCTCCAGACAGAAAACGCCATGACTAATGAATGACAAATGATTTAAGGTACAAACTGCCAGCCTGCTTTCATTTTACACCCATGAATTATAATCATGCAAAATCGTATATCGATAAAATTTTGCTCTTTCTACTTTAACTTGCTTGCTCCAATTTGTAACTGTCGTTTTAAAAGATAGTAAGTAACTAAAGTTAGTCATTTATAAGTGAAGATGAATCATTAATTTGTAGTTTGTAGTATCGTATTGGATGGATAATAGTTTTTAATGTAATTTTTATTTATAATAACTGTTTTTGGTTCACTCATCTCTTCAACTATAATTACAGGGTGGAAATATCCCTGTGGGAAAATGTTTATGAACTTTTAAGACTTTACGTCTTGCTTTGCATAAGAAGATCATCTTTCAGCAATATTTTTACAGATATGTAAAATTTCACAACAAATCTGTCGGGATTTAGATGCATTTTTTTTTGTTCTGGTGACTGATCCCATTTGATACGCTTCTTCCATCCTTCCCACCACATACAGTCTAATATCCTCTTAAGATTTTTGACTGTATCTATATCTGCATGTCAGAAAAAATGAACAATTAAAATCATAAAACCTCTCAAGATGAAGATTTTCTTCTACAATCTTTTGTTTTTATGTTTGTTGCTCTACTGCTTTTACTACTAACTCCCTATGGCATCCTTCTTTCTCTTCCTGTGTGTCTCTGAAGGACAAGGCTCAGCAATCAGCAAATAACATTTTTACCTCAAACAAAAGTCAGGTGAATGAAATTATATTACCTCCTTTGGGCTCAAACGGAGTAGTAAAAATGATAATAACGATAACAGTAAAGTCATTAATAATATGAATCTATATGAACTGTTACCGTGTCTGTTACTTGAACAATGAATAACGAAGAAGAAGAATAAATAGTTCAATTAATTCGGTGGTGATAATGACTAAATACATATCTTATCTTGGTGATGAGATCTAAAACATGTAGTTTTATACTGTGTAATGAATGAACTAAAATTATTCGTTATGTAACGCTTCTGTTTTTAATAATACTAATGCAAAGTTTATATAATGCCACATTGCCAGCCAATGCCACTCACTCTAGCTTGTGGTGGGACTGGTCTTTTTATGCTCTATTTACTCTGCTTATTGATAGCTTTAGCTTTGAAGTTTCTGATAATAATAATGATTTGATGGCTTAGTGCAAAAGTCTGCATTTGATGTGAGATGTGATGTGCCTAATTTATTTTCTCGGAATGGAAAAGGTTTGTTATGCGCGCGAAGGCAGGTTTGCAGGTTTCCTTCGTCCGAAGAAGAATCTTTTATTATGCCTTTTCGAGCAATGAATTTTTACATGGACCATGAGCAATAATAATAGGACGGAGAAAAAAACGCTGCGAATGCGACTACAAACCGCTCGTCTTCCTCCTCCTAAAATTTCTCTCTCTCCTCTCTAGAATTACGTTTGATGTTCACTCACCTACACAACACGCCTAAATAATATGCTGGTTGGCTGCGTCTGACGGTTTCTGTTTTACAGCAGCAGCGTTATTTTCACAATAATATTGTTTTATCATCACATTCACATCAGCAAAAGGAAGCAAAAGTACTGCTGCAGTTGACTAGGAAAAGAAGATATAAAGAAAAAGCGCACATGGTTTAGTTTTAGTTTTTAGTTTAGTTTGATGACCAATTTCGCTCTGATCTTGTTCTTCTCGTCTCGTCTCGTTTGCATTTCATTATATTATATGAGACTGGTGAATTGGTGATGATGAACGTTCATTTAATATAATGTAGGGATGGGTGGACCATAGAATAGTAATAGGTAGCAGTAACCTGAGTAAAATCTTAAGGATAAACCAAACCAGGTTTTATTCATGAAATGAAAATGATATGCGGTAACAGTGATCGTAATAACAAGACAGAGACGGAGAATGAGAATGAAAAGTACCAGGAAAAGGAAAGCAAAAGCAGAAGAAGCATCATGGAAAGAGCAAAAATGAGTAAAGGGTTTACACACCTTCTCTCTCTCTCTCTCTTTTGATCACTCGCTATGCTTTTTACAAAGCTTTTGACATTGTACCCATTTTATGTAGTATAAGTAGTAGAAGATCTTTTTTGGAGAAGAGAAGAAATTCTTCCTTTTTAATATTGCTTTCTTCTTTGCGCTTTAGCTTTCTGCTTTGGCAAGAAAAATAATTTTACGTAACATGCAAGGCAAAACGCAAAGAAAAAGGTATCATCTCCTTTTCATGAGGATGATGTTAAAGAAAGGAAGCCCCGAAGAGGATCGACTATATATTTTCATTCTTTTCTTCTTCGTACATAGTAGTATTCTTCTATTCTATTATATCATCATCACCCCGTCATACAGAAAAACTCCGACTCACTCTCTCACAATAACAACCACCACCACACCGCCATGAAACCACGATCCACTCAACTCACTCGCACTCTGCTGAAGTTTTTCATTTGAAACCAATATCAGACTGAGTTTATGAAATGAATAAAAGATTCTGGTCTTGCCTGGTCCACTCTCAGTCCGCCGGCAGAATCTTCGTCGTTGACCAGCCCAGGAAGAAGAAAGAAGAGGCAGGTTGACTTTGACTTTTGAGTTTTTATTGAAGAACTTGTGTGAAGAATCACCACGAGAAATAAAAACCAGCTCGTAGTAGTCGTATTAGTAGCAGTATTATGCAATAAATAAGCATACTTATATTTTTATGATAAATCGACGAGCTTTTCCTACTACTAACTTTACCAAGTAAATCTGTTTTCTACATGAAATTTGTAATATAGACAAGGGAAAATCAGTTAAAAGTGTTGCGTTTGTTACTTCATAAGAAAAAGCATTCTGGACAGGACAGGTTTCATGCTTTTATAAACTTTTTTTGATTTATAAAAAGGGCGTATCAATCTTAAGTTCTGCACTAATTCGCTCATCTGGAACTTTTTCACAACAACTGCAACTGTTTTTCTCGTGAAAATCAATCTACCATTTATCATCGCATCTTTCTAATAAGAAAGAAATATCTTGAATTCCATTCATCAAATCAAAATCAAAAGTGCTTCGATCATCCATTCAAGAAATAGTAATTTTCGCTAATTTTGCTCCAGTTACGATTTTTTCACGGAAAAATGTAAAATGTGACCGAAATTTTCAAAGGAACCGAAGCAATTGATTGACCATTCATGCACGTTTGAAGCCAAATCGTCTTCGCGTCGCCGTCACCCTCACATAACCCCTAATTTAGGTACCTCAAATCTAGTACCTAATCAATCTTGTTAGATCTCAAGCAAGTGGAAAACCATATGAGGATTAAAGGTAAGAAGAAGCACCATTTATTTTCTTTTCTTTAATTTCAAAGCGAAAAAGGTCACGTGCTCGTAAGTGTTTAATAAATAAACAATCAAATTTATTAAACCAAAGCAAGTTTAATTTGAAATGCTTGCACGTTGTATAACGAACGCACAAACGCAAGCGTCTTCTTTCAAATTAGGTAATCCTCTCATCCTTTTACTTAACTTACCTCTTCCTACTTTGCATACTTAACTAAGGAAGTTGAAAGTCAAAGTCAACTGCATGATGATGATGGTCATTGTTGTGAAATAACAACAAAGCAAAGAGTTACATTTTCTTTACCTGCTT
This sequence comes from Lepidocyrtus cf. sotoi NNG-2020, assembly GCA_027744475.1. Lineage (NCBI taxonomy): Eukaryota > Metazoa > Arthropoda > Collembola > Entomobryomorpha > Entomobryidae > Lepidocyrtus > Lepidocyrtus cf. sotoi NNG-2020. Next base: position 16,988 of record JAHZNJ010002567.1, read on the forward strand.
CATTTGTTTTCTCAAATTGAGGTTACAAGATCGCTCTCGTAAAGAACATTAAAAGTGACACTGGTTGTTATTTAAAATCCACTTGACAAGGCGCAATGGCTTCACTTCGCTCCATACTCGGCCCGGTGAGTTGCGCTCTGCGTTGCGGCTGAAGAGAAGAAAAAGAGTGCTCATCTCATCATCATTATTTCCTCTTTGTGCGTGAGGAGCTCGTTCAATCTTTCTCTTCTGTGCATATTATTCCGTTGTTGTTGCTCGTCTGCATTAACTTTTTAGTAATAAGAACAAGTGGAGAAGTAATTCACAAGATGATCATCATTTACGAACCAAGGAAGGAGAAGAAATTACTATGCCTCTGGTAGGCTAGGCTCGCCGTTAGTGTTGATTCAGCTTCTCCTCCTTCCTGCATGTTTTTCTCTACTTAATATCTAAATATTCTTTTCTTACTTATATGATAATAATATGAAGAGCTATTGTTGTTGTTTTTTCTGGATGCCAAAGAAAAGTACTTAAATCATCATCTTAACGACGTGGGGCTGGCAGATATGTTTGTTTTGTCCAAATGCGTGATGTTCTCTTTTTGTTTTTACATTTTTCTATTATTATTACTATTATTAAGAAGAAAAAGAACGAAAAGTAAGAGAAAGAAAATAAGCGGAAAGACTTCGTTTTCTCTGTTTCTCATGTTGCTCTTTTTAATGTAGACATTCTTCCACTATTTTATGTTAGGAGGTTTGACTAAGTAATTGACGGAAGAGATGTTCCAAAAGGAGAACATTTTTCGTGGTCGTAGAAAGATAATTTTTGTTGCTTGTTCAGCCCAGCCTTAATGTCAGAATAATGCACTACATATTTTTTATTCTTCCGCAATTGACTACTTCTTCCACATATACAATTTACCATGTCTTGGTAATTGTTAGGAGAAGAGATTTTTTTCAGTATGATAAGTATGATGAGGAAGATGATGATAATTATGAATTCGATATTCAATTTGCTTCCTTTTTACTGCTTCTTTTAAAGCTTACCTCCCAACTCATCTTACTCCCATCTCATTATCACACAGAAGCTTCACACAATAGCTTTTAATAAGTTGAATAACATTGAATAAGAGGATTTAAAGTCAGATGAAAGCAGAAAGGGACCAAGCAAGAACCATTTCTATCTCTTCTGTTAAGAAAAGAAAAAGAAAATAGTTTTTTCTTAACAAAGGGAATTGAAATGGAATAGCAAAAATATTCGTCTTCTTGAATGAGATAACATCAAAGAAAAGTAAAAGCTTTTTTGAACATTATATTGCATCACAATCACATCGTGGCTAACCACCATTCACTGTCGGTCGGTTGGTCGTCGGAACGTCGGCTTCGGAAGGTATGATGATGGGATTACTTACTTACGTTTTGGTGGTTCTTTCTGTGTGACGTGATGTGATGTGTGATTGTTGTGTAAGCAAAGCAGCGAACTGACAAAAATGAAGCAGAGATCTTAAAAGGGATTTAATTTGAGATGATTTTAACAGTAAAAATCATTCTTGAAAGATGCATTATACATTTAGACGGAAAATACTTTAGTTAGGCTTATTTGAGTGAGTACTCACATTATGGCGTTACGGTTGATTAGCTGAAGTTATAATATAAGTTACTTGTACATACGCATAAGAAGGAGAAAAAGAAGGAGGGTGAAAAGCTATGCATCATTATATAACCAATTACTTAACCAAAAGTGCGTACCCATCGTAAAACTGACATTTTTGCTTTTGGTCATGTATGAAATCATTATCGTCAATATCCTCAGCATAAACGCATCGGTTTGGCTTTTAGTTCTCTCTTGTTGATTTTGAACTTGATTTTGAAATAAATAAAATGCAAAAAACTTTCATCGTGCGTTTTGTACGATTTTTAGTGCATTGACCAGCAAAAAAAGGATTTAATTTTTTTTGTTTCAAAGGAGAATTTTTTGGAATATTCGAAACTTCAAATTTTAAGCTTTACCAAATACGAGTAAAGCTGATTACTTATGCAAAACTAGGAAGAAATATTTTACGCACAATCGAAAAAATCAACCAAGATGATTTTTATCTACTTATGTCAAAAAACTTTCATTGCGTATTATTTTTTTGCTCACTTGTATTTTATCTTTTTCCATTTCTTTCGAAAATATATTGCACAGATTTATAGATAAACATCATCATTTAATATTATTTCCTGTCTTTGTTGTAAGAAATTATTTTTTTGTTCGTGAATGAAATCGAAAAAAAATTTATAATTCAAATCAAAATCATGTGCGTTTATCACGGTTGATGAAGATTCATTGTCCACAATACTAGAATTTACATACAATGCATGATTTTCTGACTTTTCTCACATCCGAGATGAGTATTTCCTTGTAATAAAGCACTCCTTATTTAACGTTTTAGTAAATTAAGGTTGAAGATCTTTTAATCAAACGTGAATTTGTGTATCTTGCTGGTCCCTGGCTACTGTAAAGGAATACTACCCATGTCAAAGCTCAGTTCAGATAATCCTAGATAAGAAATATTATGGCATTTAGCGTCTCTGCCTGCCTTTTAAATTTTTTCTCCATTTTAGTTCAAGGGAGAAGTTCAACTCATTGTCAGCTCACTTTACTTTCACTACTCACGTCACGTCATGTCTAACTTTAACAGTTCCATCATCACATCAAATCATAAACAAATGACCGTCGTACACCCATTTTCTGGAATTGAATATTTTTTTGTCAATCTTATCCAATCTTTAAATTATTGTGGTTACATTTTTACTGCACAGATAATCATATCATTACTGTCCATTTTGTACAAATGCTCATTGCATTGCGTCTCAGAGAACGAAATCTCGTCCGGAGCCTTAACTATCAAACCATGAGGTAATAATCATAAAACCGTCTTGGATTTTTTTTTACTTTCCATGGTCTAATAAAATGAATGGAGAGCAAAGCAAAACTTGCTGGACTTATTTTTATGAGGGGGATTGTCAGTAGCAGCAGCAGTAGTAGTAAAATACAATTTTATTTAAGTACCACCAAAGAAACAACAATACTACATGTCCAAAGGTGACTTCTATTGTTGTTCAATATCCACCATAAAGATAAACTGAAAGTGAAAAAAGAAACAAACGATGAAATGCGATGGTAAAATCAAAATGAAGTTAGAGAAAGAACAAAATGTTTTTACAGTGAGTACCGATGATTGACCAGAGAGAAACATGTCATGATGGCCTTGATATTTGATGATGATGAAAAGACGAGTGGTTCACTAATAAGAAATGAATAAAAATAAGAAAAGGAATTCAATTATTTTGTATAGATCTGTCATATTTTGATGGTTTATTAGTAGTATCATGAAATCAGACATAAAAACGTGAAGACAAGAGGAAGACATGAACATGCTGCTTTGCTTGATATTGCTATTGCATAACAAAACATCTCTCTCTCTCTCTCTCTCTTGGAGAAAAGAAGAAGACCCGTCAAACTCAAATTTATATGCTAAAGTCTCACTCTCTTTATAAGTATAATATCTTCCTCCATTAAGATTTTTTATTTTTCTTTCTTCCTCCTATCTAGTAGAATAGAAGGATAAGGATAACTTTGATGCGATAAGAGGAAGCGAAATAACGAGAATAATAATGAAGCAGGGAGAGAGAGAGGAACAAGTCCTTAAGATTACGTTTCTTCTTCCTATGTAACCTGTCAGTTTTCACGTTGTGAATAATCTTGCTACAATAGTAGCCAGCCACCAAATTTACAACAAACTGCAAAAGCGATTCTAAAGAGGCTCTTGCATAATAAGAGGAACTTGCAGGCAGGTAGACAATTATCTTCTTACTTTGAACAGTCTTTGAAGATATATTATAAACTACCATCATTACTGTTACATTGACTTGTCTTAAATAAATAGTGTTCAATGTTCATCTTCATCATCATGGCTTCATATAAGAGATTACAAGCAGTTTTACTAATTCAGGAGGATTTTATGTTATAATACGTTTTTTATTGTTGTTGTTGTAATTGTTATTCTAATAACTTTACTACCAACATATTTAACAAAAAATTGTTTCTTCTTACTACAACAAAAATTTACGCAAGAGTCATAAAATAAATGCGTTTATGATTTTGCGTTTAGAAGAGTTGCTTTTACTCGTTGATTTTGTATTTTTGTATTTTATTTGCTACACCACCAACCGCAACCACCCTCCCTCGTTTACTTACACGTACACACACACGATAAACAATGTGCAATCTTTGTAAATGCGTAACTTCGTCAGTCATGTAACATATTTCAACAAGATCTTTTGAAAAACGATTTCTTTGGGACATTGGGGCAAAGTAATAGGCATGTGCATTCAAGCAGAAAGTCGCATGCACGTTCGAAACGAAACGTGAAAATGAAAGAGTAAACTCAACCCAAGTCAACCATGGTTCGTTAATAAAACTCTTTTTTCTAAAATGCAAAACTGGATAGAGCCAGTCTTGTCTTTAGTCTACGCACCGCTTTAGTAGAGAGATGTGATGTGAACAATGCAATGTAATGCAAACGCAACAATGCTCAAAAACCTTGTTTATGAAACGTTGCACCTTAAAAAAGTTGCACGTGCGTAGGAAGAGTTTTGCTTAATAATACTTTGAAACTTTGAAAGCTTTCTTTAAAATATGATAGGGAGATTCTACAATGTTGCCATTGTCAAAACAAAAAATGCTGATTTGAAAGATTTAGCGGATTTTTTCTGTATGCTGTGTGATGATGATGATGACGATGATGATGTGCGTAATATTAGGTTATGCGTGGGCAACAACAAGTGTGAGAAAAAAATCTTCGTGAAAAGTATAGACAAAGAGAGACATTTCATTATCGTCTATTAGCGATAAAGTATAAAATTTGAAGTTCATTTCACTCTCTGGTTTAGACTGGAGCTTTGGCTAATACAATACAGAAATTATATATGTGCATAAACAATGAAATGAGCAACTCTATTTACTTTTAAATGAGGAGACGATGAATGATTTAGTGGGAGGATGTTATGTTTGGTGAAACAAATTCACGAATTATTATGATTAGTTTGTTTTTCATCGTTTAGGTAGAATTTTCTTCTTTTACATCTTTGGCGCAGTTAAAAATCATTGACTGACAATAAACTGCCCAATCCGTTAACCGATTGCAGTTTAGAATCGCTATAACACTGTAACGTGACTACTACTACATAATATGTTTATTAAACAGTTTGTGAGAATATTGCATGCTAATTGCTGATCGTAAAATTTATTGTAAAATTTACTTGTCAATGCCTTAGTATTACGTATCTTCTGCGTTGCGTAACCCATTCTACTGATTGTATAAACCCGTTTAATAATGGTTTTTACTTAAAATTTAAGCCATAATGAGCTGATTTATGTGTATTTTCTATTTATTTACAGTTTCAAAATATTGTTTTCCTATTCATTTACATATTTTGTAGAAGTGAAGTTTGAGCAGCGTTATAGTAGTAATGCTCAAGTCAATATTAGCGTCTAGAATAGATACGTTGTCTATAGTACAAGCAAGCAATTGAGCATCGTTGTATTGTAAAATAATTACGTTTGCTAGAAAACGCTTAATGTGAACTATGATTCCAGCGTCAAGTAATCTCTAAAATAAATTTTACGACAGCTACCAAACTATCGAAATCAAAAGATAAGAATGGAATGCACTAAGGCATTATGCAAATATCCAAACTCAAATTGCAATTCTAGCTGATCATTTTTCATTTTCATCTAATCTTATGCAACGTACTTCTTCCATTCCATTGTAGAATACAACAATGGACACATTAGAAAGAAAGCTCCTCGTTTTGTTATCGTTTTCCATAAGAACATCAGGAATGGAATGGCTTCTCTCAAGAAGTGAGTGATGTTATTGGTATTAATCATAACCTGGATTATGATCCATTCAGGTGGAATCCTAGAATGATAAGACCACAAGTGGAGTGGGAAGAAAAAGCATTGTTTCTCCTGATTGAATGGATCTTCCTCTAATCCAACGAGTACGCATTATGCGTGTGATGATGATGAAGATGAGTCCTTCATTCTTTCACAATTTCCTTGAGTTGATCCTAATGAAGATGACTGGCAAGGCAATGAGGTCTTTAGTTTAGTTGTCTGTGTGGCACCACACTTCTAAAATGCCAGCCACCCGATTACAAAGTCGTAGATCTATCAAAGAGATCGTCTTTTAGCTTCATCGTGAATGACGATGATAGCTCTCAATGGCTGGCGTAAATTACTTGGCATCTTCTAAAAGAATTTTCCATGTGGATATGAAATGTGTATGGTGAATGAATATTTACACGGATTTGCAGTTTTTTATCTCTTGCTAGCCTTCATCAGTATGTATACCTAATTCAACATTATTTAGCATTACTGCAAGGGCACAAAGCTTTTATGGAAGTCTCACATTAGCTCAGCTCAAGTTCCCTCATAAAAGTGGAAGTGAAATGCTGGTCTTCATGGTCTTGTTTATGATATTATTTTCCTCTCGTTTCGTTCTTTTCTATAATGGGTGGAAAGAAGAAAGGAAGAAAAAATATTTATTATAGGA